>WACJ01000493.1:0-49590 GCA_008973525.1 Stenopsyche tienmushanensis
CTATTCTACTGGTGATGAACGTTTAGCATCACAGAATATGCAATAGAAGGTACCGCTATACGAATGATTGAATGCCATTTTTGGCTTTTGACAATCAATCAATATTCTGCCATTAATGATTTGGCACATTTAGATCTTCATTCTTCATCGAATTATGTTTGAATCTTTATTCGAGGTCGTGGGTTACAAAGCGGGTTACAGCTTGCGTGTCTTGAAAATTTGTTCGACCAGTTCTTTAACTAAACAGCACGCTCAATATTTCCTTGTAGTTGGAGCTGTAGCTTTCAATTTCCTGTCTAACCGTGGCCATGTTTAATTCATTATGAATAGCCCTGCCCTTGAACGTACATAAGCGCATAAACAAAACGCTGCTCATGGTTATATGAAAACATCAAAAATGATTAGGAAATTACTTAATATATCTCAATTTTTATCAAAATTAAAGGCGAAAATATCTATAAGGACGAATTATATAAGG
Organism: Stenopsyche tienmushanensis; assembly: GCA_008973525.1. NCBI lineage: Eukaryota > Metazoa > Arthropoda > Insecta > Trichoptera > Stenopsychidae > Stenopsyche > Stenopsyche tienmushanensis. The sequence continues at coordinate 479 of WACJ01000493.1, forward strand.
ATTTGTGGCGTGCTGCTGTGACTTTAATTCACAAAAACACATTTGTGTTGGTGTGACGATGGTGGAGAGCACATAGCGTACGTTTTCGAGCGCCGTAAAAATATCAAAAGCGACGGAAAAAGCTTTACACACCGCCAAAAAGTGGCGATAAAGTGAAAAAGTTAAAATTTCTAGGATTAATAAATTTGGGCTGGCGCCGGTAAAATAAGTCCAGGACCTCGTCCCGTTGACACCCGACGAAACGACACTCGTACGAAACGTGACCGGGAAACCTTACGCGAACCCGAGATTGCACAATCCGGGGAGAATCGCGCCGACGATTGGTCCGAAAATCCATCGAAACCGCGATGGACTTGCGGAAAATTCGCTAATTTGCATTGCGTCCGGGAAAGCCGCAGCTTTCGTGTCGTATTGCGGACAAAACCTACATCGCAATTTTAACACCTCTGCCGTAAATTCCGGGCTAATTGTCGGCGCGGTGAAAACTTGACCGATTATTGGCTGTTGCGGTCGTCCGTTCCTGTTGAGTCCTGTTTGTTCAAGTCGAATTTGTCGCTTGAAAACGTGACATTTTGACAGTACTCGGATAATACGACTGGAAAAGCACACCCTATGCTAATTTTGCCCCGCGGTTGTTATGACGAAGCTAAAACCAAAACACGATGCTCGATCGTCGTCCATAAAAAATACATGCTTCAGTTCGATTGAGCTTTCAAATTCTAGAATTGTTTAACATTAACTATAATAACTCAATTTTAATAAGAAAATCTTGTACATATATTAGGTTGATGCATAATAAATGTCGTATTTTTACATAGACGCTTCTTTAAAACATCAGAGAAAAGAGTGTATATTCGAAACTATTTACTTTTTAAATTTAATAAAGACCATAATGCAACGGTAGCAACCAAAAACATATGTGATGTGTAGGAGGCAAAGGCGCTATCGATGCTCGAAACAGTCAACTACGGTTTGCTAAATTCAAATCTGGTTTTTTATCAACAGTTGATGAAGAAAGAGCGGGGCACCCTTCAACCACCGATAATGATATACTTCAAGTCATGATTGACTTATTCCATTAAAGGCACCAATAAAACAATATAATATTCGCTATTGATGGTTCTTCTTTATCGATTGCGCTAAAACAGCTCCAAACAGCGCTCCGAATTATGGACGCGTTGTTATTTTTGATCAAGCGTGAGTAAACGCGGTATCCTCATGGACAAATGTTGATACAAAATGATGAATATCTTTTGATATAATTTTAGCGTACGTATTATTTGAATGTGGATAAATCATTAGTGGCACCAACTATAAATCATCCTACGAACTTATTGAGTGATGTGTTTTATGAATAAGTCTTTTGGATCATATCATCATCCATTGATCTAAACGTCTACTCCTGCATTGATCTATCTAATAAAGTAAATCAGCATCAAGTTTTTGAAGGAATCTAAAGGATTTCCATAGTTCTTCTAACTTCTTTCTAGTGACCCAGATAGAGTATGCCCGCACATGCGGCGTACAGCGCTCCATAGCGCATTATTTTCAATTTCATGATACATTTCTAACATTATTTATTCAAAGTATCCTTTCAAGCAGACGACAACGTAGTAAACGTTAAAATTTTAACGAAATTTGTCCTTATCCGATTGAAAATCACCAAGTATATGTAATACGAAAATTAACTCGGCAATAAAAGGGTCAAAATCAAATACTCAAGCGCTCGGATTTAAATCAAACACTTATAATAAATTATTGCATATGAAAAACTATAATGGTGTAAAACGTGTTGACCCAATGCATTCCATTAATTCAACCTTTAGGGATAATGGAATTATGATAGGGTATCAAAATTTTACCTATTCAAAAACTCGAATTTTTGGTCCAGTTAACAGGTATTACGAAAATTAATATTTGATGTTTTAAAATCCATAGCGTTGAAAAGCTTATTATATTTTTTTAGGCTAACAAAACCAATTAATATTTGAATGAATAAGAACTAATAAGCACCCGGACAGTGAGAGGTTGTTGCTTTCAGTTCAACTGGGCATCGGATGAATTGTTTTTTCTATGAAGCAAAAGCAAAATGTTTAAGGTGACGATAAAAACGATTCATGTGATAAACTTGCCATCCGTTTATATCCGAGCAATATGAAAACTTGAGCATTTTAGACAAAAAAAGACCCATTGTAGTATTGGCATAGAAAGTTAGTTCATGAACTTTTATTGTAAAAGTTTGGGTTCAAATTCAGACTATGGCAAAAAATATTTCACGATGCTAACAAGCTTTAATATTTCTGATCGACTGTAATGTTAAATACTGACATGATTATTTACATTTCATCAAAAATATTGTGATTCGTTTTTGTTCATTGAGTGAGACGTGTGCATATTTTACATTTGATTGTACAGAACGTGTGGGGTCACGAGTTCGGGCACGTGGGCGTCGTGTCGGCATCATCTGGGTGAGCAGAAATGGGAGCCTTTATTGGATGAGCATCTACTCAAAAAAACATAGTAATCATCTCCAGTACTCTTGTTAATTATTCCAGAGAATATTGGTACAAGTCGGTAAAATAATTTGGGGTTTTTAGCGCCAAACGTTCATCAAGTCCATGATTTCAATTAAATTCAAACACACGTTAAATGATCTATATTCATTCAATTTTGCTATGTAAATTTTGGTTGGTCCGGTCTTTTCCTGTCTTTCAAAGTCCCAGTCACCGGTTGACTTCCAATAACTGATTAAGGGTTGAAGATGCAAATAAGTAGTCGCTGCAGAGGATGCAGCGTAGGTCCTCCAGGGATGGATAGGGTCGGAGGTCGAGCGGAACGACGCGTTAATTAATTTGGCCCGGGGCGTTAGAAAGTGTCGGTCCGTAAAAATAAATTGGCAATTAGAATCTGGAAGCGGCAAAAGCGGCTTTCGGATCTCTGGCTCGAATTAGCCGCCCGTTTTTATTTTCTCGGAGAGCTTAGACCGGCAATTTCATTATAGTTTCAGGTGAACTTCAGACGATTTCATGAAAATTGTATGAGAGGCTCGCTCCGTCGGCCCGATTGCCTCTTGCCTGCAATGCTTTAATACGTAATTAGGCAGAGCCTCCTCCTCCCTCATCATCGATCTAAAATTTGGTTATTATTGCATCCTCAATTTGAGGCAATTCATGCAAGAATAAAACAAGGATAAAAACTCGATGCATTCGAGGCGCACTGAAGTAATACGTTTAAAAAATGGGAACAAAACTTTCTGCTGTATTTTCGCATCCAGTCTGGACGCCGGTATCCGGAATGACTCGTTGGAATCCCGTAATTTCGCGTATTATTGCTGGGAAACATTTAAAAGGAATTAAGCTCTCGCTGAAGTATTAATGCTCTTCAGAGTCTGCAGCATTCCGAAGATATTCGCCAAAGTTAAATTGTTATCGTCCTGTATGGTACTTTTTCCAACTATTGTTTCTTCCGAATGCTAGAATGCTTGAGCTAATATTATTTAAAAATATCTTTATTTTTCAATATGTTTCATTCAAGATTATGAATCGACGCAAAAACTCGGCTTAATTGCTGTGAAACATTGCCAAATACTCGATTGAAACATCCCCAAAACGCTGTTTTTGTTCAACTGTGAGCAAACGCGGCACCCGTCTTGCGCACAGCTTTATCATGTGGAAAATTTCAATCAATATGCGTTGCACAATACTTTTTGAAATGCTTACCATGTTTGCCAGTTCGCGCATTTCAGTAGATGATCATCCAATATCATTTTTGTTACTATTTCTGGGGTGATCATGTTTATAAATTCACTGAGAACGTTCACTTTTAATGGCTGCCAAACAGATGCTAAACAACATAGCGACTTCAAATTTTAAACTTATGCATTATAAGATAGGTACTTTCCACCATAGTATTTTTTTTAAACAACAACCGCTATCTATGCGCCTGGTCGGGTACTTCTGGGACATAGTCCTCGTAGCAGCCATGAAGAGTTGCAAAATCCGAAATTCAACGGGCAGGAGTTAATCGAGCAAGTGCGAATATTTTATTGCGACATCTGAGAGAAACAAAAATAGAAGCCGAAGACTATTCCGAGGATCCATTGTGCAGAGGAATTCGAACAACGGCGAAAAAATGGGACGACGATGGAAATTTAATCGATTTTTTTGAACGACTTTTTGTGTGCACGCCGCTTTGAGCCGAGTTCGCATTGTTACATAAAAAAGCAATTTCATGTTAACCGTACATCAGAGCGGACTTGCAAAGAATCGCCGTGAAAGAAGCAGAAGTGGTGACACAGAGGACGTCTTTGAGCTGAACATCCTTCCCGATGATGCTCGACATCCTTCACGAAACAAAACCAATTCTTAGCATTTTAACTGCCAGCCAATTTGGGGATATAAGAAATTGCGTAAAAATTGTTTGACATGTATATTTAATTGTTTATCCCGTTGGTGAGTAATCACGCATATGTGCGTACGGATTCGAGTGATATTAGGAATGCACTTGATGAATGAAGACGATATCCTATTTCTATCTTCCGACAAAAGATTTATTAAAAATGTTAAATAATGGATTGATCTGATCATTTAACAGTCTTGAAATATATTACAAAGGCTTCTTCCATATTATATTATTTATATAATAATCAAATGTATATATTTTTGTTCAAATAAAACTATTAAATATATCGAGAAAACCTATCCCTTTTTGAGATGTTCATCCTAAAGCAAAGAAACGTTAAATGCTACAAATTGCCCGATTATTCTTGTTTACAGTCGAGGACTATTATCGACGTACCCTTTTTCTCCTACATTTGACATTGTTTTAACACCCACTCGACGCTATTTTTTTTTTCGACTAAAGAATATACGAGGGGGGTTCAAATATGACCCAGAATTTTGTTGTACAAATGTATTAGTAATTTATTTAAAAAAAATATCTTATTCTTCTACATAGTTTCTGCTTAAATTAAAACGATTTATTATGCGTTGCGCAACAGACGATCGCCCAGAGACAAATCGCCCTCGCATAATTCGTACCCCTTTTTAATGAACATTTCATCAAATCATAGGGTTGTCCAAAGGCGTTAATAATCGCTGTGATGAATCATGACTTATTCGATATAATATTTCAACATCGAACGATACGACTCATGATGATGAAGAATCGGTACTTTGGCCGTAATTACGAATCTACGAACGTTACAAATGGGGATCGTTTAAGTAATAGACTGACCGTTGGAATGATCGATCGCAAGAATTTAAATCCGATCATTTGAACAACCGCAGACTCGGATAGATCTACGGTTTGATTGAAATTTGTCATCAATCCTGTGCAACTTAAGCCCGAGAACGGTGATAATTAATATAGAGCTTCTTTATATAGATATAGAAGCACGATAATGTTAGTATAACGAAACCACAAATATATCTTGAGCTCTTTCGAGCATGAGAGAAGACTTGGCTTCCCTGGGGCTTCAATAGTAAAAGAAGACTTCGGCATAGCATATCTTCAGCTTTCATACAATAGATGTACTACGTTTTATGAATTTAGCACTTGGTAGAAGTTATATCATTTTATACATTTTAAAATATTATTAAATTGTTGGCTGAAATTTTGAAGTTGAAATAATATGTACAGGATAAAAACAATCATACAGTTTATTTTCCATGATCAATTTGATAATAGAAGGCGCTTAACCTATTCCGTACTGAGAACATACATGCTATGTTCTATTGTAAATCCACTTTTATATGAGGACCACGCAGCATGAGTAAAGCTTGAAAAAATTTACATGTAAGCAATGCTGGAATACAATTAAAAAACATAATTATATCATTATGCTTTTGTTCAGATTGTCCCAAACAAACTGGTTTTTATTTGGATCTTTGCTTCCTGCTTTATAAAAAATAATGATTTTTTAAAATTTACTATTGTATTAAATGTTTTGCTTATATATAGTTCAATTAGTTATATTATAATGAACAAATTTGAAAATAAAAATATATTTAAACGTGTAGGGGTAACTTTACAGCAAGACTTTACCATCGATGTGCGTGGGTATGACAAGTTTGCAAATTCAGTACGCAATAGGTTAACCAATAGAGCTCCAACGTCTCACCGATGAGTCGCTTTATTTTTTGCTATAAAAGCAAACACCTAAAAAAATATGCTAGGGACCTATATTGATGAAAAAAATTGAATTAAAAAAGTCATCAGCTGGTAAATCGTAAGGGATTTTTTTCAAAAATCTAGACTAGAATATAATTTTGAAAGCTTAACTTTCATCTTTTAAAAGATGGAGTCCGTTCGGCTCTGGACTCTAACCGTGGAGGATCATCTAGAAGTTTTATTAATCACCTACGGTACCTGCCTCATTTCGACTTTTATCACCCAATGAATAAAGTCCGTCGTTCATCGCAGCCGACTCGTTGAACGGGACCAAGGTGCTCTAAATCACGGGAAATACCCTTCTTAATGGCTTGTATAAGATATTAACAAAATATTCATTGTTTTGTGACAGTCCTGAACAAGAAATGCTCAAAACCCATAAGCGATCCCACAGGATAACATGTGGTATACAACTTTTTGCGCATTTAATTCGATTAAAATTGAGTTCCAATCAACAAAATAGATTTAAAAAATTGAGCAGGTGTGCTTTTTGTAGATGTTGTAAGCATTGATTGAATAAATAATAAATTGAACGGCGGCAAAGACAATAAGTGGTGGTGTTGATTTGGGGCTTGGCTATTTTCGCGGAGAAAAGCGTTAGCCGGGGGTTGCGCCCCCATTCAGTCGAAAGGGTTCTTCGATAGCCCGAAATATCTCTCCATTGACGCCCCGTTTGTGGTTACTTTCCCTTATTACCGAAAAATCCAACCCGATTGTGAATAACTGTCGTCTGAAAGGCTTCCATTACGGCCGTGGAAAACCGACACAGAATACAACCGTCGCGTTATTACTTCCACCTGCGGTTCATTTTGTGAGCGCCGTCCACTTTTTGGCACACGATTGACAAATGGCGATGAAAATCGCCGCGGGCGATTTTGAAACCCACGGAATGAATTCGGAAAATGCGTGGTTTCGGCGCGTCGAGTGACGATTTATGGCGTCGACACAAATCAAAGGAAAAACGTGTCGTTTTGTATATATTTCGTAAATAATTAATCAAGGAATAATAGCTCGGATCTGGAAGAAACACTTTAAGCGCCCGGTAAACAGGTATAAATTTCCTTTTTGAGAGCTTAATTCGCCTCCCCGGCAGCCGCTACGATAATTTTTCATCTTTTTCATTGGGAGACGTCCCGAAGATAAATTTCATCTTGGAAATTTACAAGAAGATCCGCGATTATCCGGCTATTTATCGCATATTCAAGACGATCGCCGCGGCATCACAGAATCGCCGCGGCATCACTCTGAATGAATTTATGTTTTTGGAAAATTGAAAATCGATCCCCTAATTCGGTTTGATTTTGTTGTGCGAATATACTGCAAACAGTAATTCTTCAATTATCAAAAAAGTGGGATTGCAGATTGTGATTGCAGAGTACAGTCGCGTATTTGCGATCGAATTGTATAGATCGATAGCCCAAATTTATTGACTAATAATGATGATCCAAATTAATCGATTTCAAGTGTATTGTTTATGTTTACGCGAAGAAATTAACGAATATTGTGTGCTATCAACGGTGTTTATTTATTTATATACAAGCTTTATACACGCTGCGCGGTCCTGGCAGATAAGCGGATTTGTACGGACGACAAGTGACGGACATACGAATAAAGCATCTAAATTTATGATGATATAAAATTAGCTCACTACTCAAAGGGTTAAACAAAGAGAAGACGATTTAGAATGTTTTTAACATATCTTGAACCCTAATAAAACCTTTTAAACAGAATGCATTTATCGATAAATTCTTAAGAAATAATTCTCAAGAAGAAACACTATTTCTACATATGTTTTTACTATTAAGAGTTGTGACAATTTTTAACCGACTAAATTCGGCTACCTACACTACTGGATGTCTTTCATGTGCCTCCGACCGGTTGACGATTCTCGAAGAATCGAAACATCAATCAAACTCGAGAATTCGGTTAGGGACTTACATTATAGTATGATAAAATAAGCTTTCATTTGATTTGCTTATTGTAAGTCTCTCATAGCGTTAACACTTCGAAAGAGGATGCCCGCACATGTGACGTGTACTCTCTGTTTAGGTTCAGCTTCTTCGTTATACGGCTTTTCACACTGTAGCCAATTTTTGGAACGTATCTAGGCCATTAAGCGAGGTATGGGTATATTGAAGCTTGGACAAATCTAATATATAAAATGAATTGGGTTTTGTTCGTTCGAAATGCGCTGCCATACCGTTCATCAGATTGCAATAAAACTTCGTTCATTTATTGCTTAGGAATTCGCAAGTGACATAAGCATAGTTTAATATATAAAAATCAATGTTTGTTTGTCCGTATTTAATGCGCTGCCATACCGTTCATTCGATTGCGATAAAACTTTGTCAACTTATTGTTTGCGCTTTCTCAAATAATATAAGTATAGTACAATGAACTTACAGTAGATCTTATATTTAAAAATCCAATAAAATAAGTATTCTATAAAATCAACATTAAATCAAAACAAACGAGATTTTTATAGAGTACACGTTTTTCAATTGAGAATAACAAGGTTATATTTAGCTTTATTCAAAGTTTGAAGAGATTTCAGCTGGGTTGGTTTTTAGCGAGCTCGGTAAACGACAAAATGATAATTGCAGCCTTAATGCGAGGAAAAACAGTTTGTCGAGTATTTGGGCAAACTCTTCGAGCAAAGTTAAAAGCAATGCAAGTTGTCTAAAACGATAAATATTATTTTTAGGGGGGTCCAATCCGGTCTCGCTCAGCTGACACCGTCCGGTCGGTTCTTTGTGCGCATCCATCCCCCATAATGCTCTGCTTCCCTCGCTGTTTACTTTCAATTTTCAGCCCCCGCATTAATTCACTCCAATCTTTCTCAGAAGTTTATCAGATTTCAAGACGATGCTTCGATGACGACTTCCGCCGTGATAGAGCGCCCGACTTGGGCACGGCTACATTATAAATAGCATCGTATCAGGGCACACCACATGAAGATTCGGAATTTCAATTAGTCAAAGATTGAATCTAATTCAGAAAGTTAATGTGCTTATTTAAAGATGTTTCACCATTTTGTGAACAGTTCCCTTGTCTATATTTTGAATTACGCGCCATGTAATATACAGCTTAAATTATTGCGTTAATACGCAATAAATACTATAATAAACTCCAAAGTTTATGGATATAAATTTAAAAAAAAAACTAAATTATGCTACTTAAAACGCATTTTTCATTTAAATACACAGTCCCCTGACATAGATATACATAACAGATTTTACAGACAAATTATATTTTAACGTTGGAGTCCATGCCATAAGAATATTGTCATAAAATACTGAATATATTAAAAGTTTTGATCCATCTGCGACAAAATCAGGATACGTTTATATGTAAATTTGGCGATGCGAATTTATATCGGTTCTAAAATAAACACTTAGCATAGCAATAGATATCGTATTTTTTGAGAGAAAATATGATTTGCGGAAAAGCAAGCGAGGTTCATAAAAAGGGAGGATTTCATAAAATTATAACTGCTCTCCCGGCTCCGATCGAATCGGGAACGAAGCAAATCTCATTGCTATTTTTCCGTATAGCCATTTTGTTACGCTCCATTTCGATTGTGGGAAAAACCTATTGAATTGTCATCATAGAGACGTCCCGAAGGTTCGCCGGGATGTCATCACATTTTTCAATGCTCAAACGCACATTTGAGCCTCATTCTTCTGCTGCGATGCGAGCCGATCCCGGAAAAATACATATTTAAAACGAGCCACCAATGGTATCCATTTCGGGAGTTACGCGCGGTCCAAAATATTAATATGAACAATCCCGGTTTATCTACGGGACCCTGGGGAGAATTCCGTTATTTTGCGAAATGTGAAAACAATCTTATGATTGTTTTCAAATTTATTTCTTGGCTTTTTTCGCATTTGTTCCGCAAGTTTCGAGTCCCATCTGAATATGAAAAATACGCAGCATCAAAAGATTAATCTGGACGACCGAAATCCTTTCAAATGTATTCATCGTATTATTTATTCATTAAAAAAATAATTAAAATAATCTTGCGATACAAAAGTTCTGACATATTTTTGCTACGCAAGAATATTATAATATTTTCTTCTCTGAATTCTTTTGATATCATAAAAAAAGAGGATAGATAAGGATAGCGAACAGAGGAGGACCTTTGAATTTTTTAAAAAATATTTCCGTGTTAAAACTACATTAGCATCATTGTGCTAATCAAAAATATAACCGATAAACCACGATATGGAAGGTCTTTGAAATGTGTTAAAATCGTGTTAAATGTCATAATTGAATCGGAATCAAAATACCAAGAATTCTCATCATTTGCTTTTAGTAGAACACTGCGATGATTTTAAATTGAATTATTGAATAAATTTATCGTCCAAACAAATCCATTTTTCTCTTAAGATCGCGCAGCGTGTATCAATCTTGTATATTAATAAATGAACCTTAACAATATTGATAGCACACAATATTTGTTCAGTTATTCGCTATTCCAATTGCTAAAAATACACGTCTGAAATTATTGTTTCGCCAGGTTTCATAAATTCCAAACGCGCAAAATAATCTTGCGGGTCGTCAATCCGGGTTTCGGAGTCGGAACTGATTTTTCTAACATCTTAATATCACTGACTTCTTTTTTAAAGCAACTTACGAATGCCTTTTCAAAATCTACAAAGTATGTATATTTAAAGCCGTCAATGGTCTAAATTCGCCCATTTTCAAATTGATTTTCTAGGGGGTTGTTTGAGGGGCATAAATCGATATTGTCCAACGCCAATAAATTAAGCCTCGCGAATAAATATGGCATTCAACGGAGACTTGCACATATTGTTGTTTGCGCTCGAATACGTCGGATGTTCCAAGGAACTGCGAAAAATAAATTGAAAACGGAAAATTTGTCTCCGCCCAAGTCGAACATGTTGCGTATTTTCCGTCGGAAGATTCCGTGGTTTATTTTTGCGCAAGAGTCACGCGAACTGATTGCAACTCGCGAACATAGCATAAATAGAAGGTTCTATAAAGGGGCGTTTCGTGTACAAATATTCACCCTTTATCACGGTCAATTTCCACATAAACCGGCAGCCGGTTTCAGCCATCGAGATTGGATATTTCGTATTGAAAATTTCGGCTGGACGTCGTCAGATTGCTCGCTGGATTAATTTTAATTTTAACACATTCTGCTCGCCGTCAGATATGATATGAACAATGATGTTGTTATCATTGAACTTGATATTTTATTTGTGGATCATAAAATAAAGTCTAAAATAAAGGATGTCATGTGTGTATAGGGTGCTTTGCACATGGACGAACAATTTATTTTTTGGGATTTAGGGAGGTTTTGCTGCATTTCACACATAGGCCCTATATCCCAAGTGGCAGGGTTGTCGAAATGGATTTTTTTTAACATTTTGAAAAAAATCCTTTAGACAGTGATGCTCACAAAATTTATTTTTAATTCTGGTCAATAATTCAGGTCAGGTCTGCCGACCGTGCGAGCCAGAGAATAGGGTACGTCTCTAGACAAAGTAATCCAGTGGTGTCAGATCTGATGATCGTGCGAGCCACGGAATAGGGCACATTCCCAAACAAAGAAATTCAATGGTGTCAGGTCTGGTCACCGAACGAGCTACGGAATAGGGTTGCCAAAATAATTAATTTACACGACAGAGGAGCCCACAAAACAAATCTTAAGATGGTCAATGATGATGAAAGAAATCACCAGAGGAGTCCAACTTGAACAAATTTTGTAAATAAATTTAATAAAAAAAATCAAAAGCATTAAAAAAATGTATCAAAATAGAAGTTGAAATTCGTTTATACATTTTATGTGACTTTGGAAGCTCAGAAGTAATTTTCTTTAAACTAACCCTGATACTTAGGATCTAGACTTTATTTGGGAAACGTAGCAAAATAACCCCCTAACCCCCAAATTTTTTTTGTCGATTCATATGCAAAACATCCTGTATATCATGTTGAAATCATAGAATTTATAATGAAAAAAACGTGGTAGAGTTCTGACATAAATACTGTCGTCTCAACTAATTCTTTTTATTTATGGAAAAAGCGTTTACAGCTGTTAACCTGCGAGAAGGACATCTTCCCGCAGCCAAGGCTAACCAATGACGCAGCCACCTGCACAGATGGAAAATAATATACGTGCAGGAAGAGATAAATAATCATTATTTATTGTATTAGTATGGATTTATATATGTATATTTTTGTGCATCAAAGGTTCAAACTATCAAACGCGCATTTTCGCGTGAACGGACCGCAAAAGCGAATCGCATCGAGTTAACTCGAAATCACTTTTTTTAACGCGGTTGACATGATATCTCAAGTTCTAATAAACCAATTTATTTACAATTTTAAACAAATCTTCTTTATACAACCTTCTATCGCTCCTACCAGATTTATATCAAAATTGTATTTTTAATTACTTTAAAATAATTTAAAACTGAAAAAATAAAACCAAAATTAGGCTATAATTTTTTTTAAAAAAAAATTATTTATTCTGAAAAAGTTATTAAATATCTGATAAAAAAATGTATAAAACAATATTTTTTGTTTCTTTTTAATCGAGCTAGAAAAAACGCCCAAAATCTATACATCTGGACTAGAATATCCCGTTTAAGCAAAGTTTTCATCATAAATGCGTGCTTTGAATTTTTCTACTCTGTAAAAAGTGAAGTTTTGCAATAACAATTTTGTCTAAAAGTTAAAGTGAACTTCTATCGAGACAATTGCAATTATTTTTATTATATTCCCTATATTGATACAAAAATGCTTCGACAATAAGCCCCAGATAGAAGAACTATAAACTGCAATCTAAAAGCATTGCAGCCAGCTATAATAGAACCAATAAAAACGCTTCTCTGGATAACACAAAGTTTGCACACCAAACAATAACTTTTTTTTTGGCGTAGACATCTTTCCTGAATAACACAAGGATTTTCATCAGCCCAGATGCGACAATTTTGCTTATTGACGCCAAACAAAAATTTGCTTGTTCGTTGTTCAATAATAATGTAAGAGCGTTATCCATTTTTGAAATTGTACTATCTTCTACTAAAACAAAATGGCTTATATAATTTGAAAATACGTCATATATAGAAATTATACAGTGCTGATATCTAGGCGTCAAATTTGGATGATCCGATATAATATTGCAAAGATTAGGAGTTTATGGAAGTGGTGATCAGATATGAGGCGACGAAGACATGCGGTGTTCTAGATTAGAGGTTTGCGTAATGTGGTAAGCCAGAACGGCCTAAGCGAGTTTTGCAAGTGATATCGCCACATTACCCCGAAGCCTTCTAAACCTGACTTTCTACTCACTCCATACGAAGCCCCATCATTTATAACAACACACGACGACTCATTAAAATAATAGATCAGCTCCGAGATACGTCCTGGCTTTGAATAAATATCGAAATCGCAAAAAAACGCCTTTAAATTACAGAGCGTTGAAACCCTCGACGTACACAAATAATACGCCGATACTGAATCTAAAGTTCAGCGTATATCAGACATTTTACGGTGGCTATTTTGCAAAATCGCTAGGGACGCCCGAAAATGTTATATCGGACGATTGGCATTTGATCGACCTTTCAGCGATGTTTTTCTTTCAGCGCAACGAATACACCAGCTCGAAATTTCAGCTATTCATGGGCTTAATTCGGCTGTATAATAATTTAGGCCGAGCATAATGAGGATTTGATCCATTTTGCATGGAACGTGCCATCATCTCATAATTGAGATGAGTTTAAATATCCATTTGAGATGAGGAACAATGGGATCCTGGTGCTGACATCCAAGCCGACATATAATACACGTATTGCTGCTCAAAGCCGCTTTAATTGAATAAAGGCACGTTGTGCACTCGGATTTTCTATGCAAATCCTTAAAAGCGATCATCGAACATTGTTTTCGTCCTGTACAAAATGCTTATGAAATGTATTCGTTTTCCAATTTATTTTTATTCCGATTTTTTCCAGACATAGTTGTTGGAACATGATTTTTACGGATATCAACGCTATGGAATAGATGGTAGCGAATTTATACAGTAAACCCTTCATTTCGAGTGGCATAACTCCATTTTCATTTTCTTCATCGTCTCTTTCACTCCTCAAAGCAAAGATTGCACTTCAAAAGCTCATAGAAAGCTGAAAATTTCAATAACAGCTCTTTCAGGCGGCTCACTCGCAATCATTTCATTTTTACTTGCATCAATATAGACATCATAATTTTTAAAAAATCGATGCTTTTCCACCACACAATAGATCACGAGCATCTTTAAATATGATATATACTGTAATAAATGTCGTTTTTAGGATAATTTTCAATGATTATTAGCAATTAATTGATTTTATCAACTGAAAAAGTTAAGAATTTATTTGAAATTTCGATGATTCGATGATGATTTAGAAGATTTCTATCAAGTGTATGGGCAATTTTTGGATACAGCCAACCCTCCTATAGCGTCCGCTTCGTTTGGGGCTTGATTGGGGTTGGCTGTATTTTTAGTAACAAATCCCTCAATAAGTTCGTAGGATAACATATAATTGGCGCCACCATTGACGTATCAAAATTAGTTCACAATCTCCAGTAGTTTTAATGACGAAAACATAAATATGAACTAGGAGACGACTAGATAGGAAATGTGATTATATACGAATCGAACTTGCGAAAAAAAACCAATATTTGTCGAAAGGGCAGGTTTCAAAGCCCATCCCCAAGCTCTCAATACGGCAAAAAAGGTCCATTTGTCAGTCAAAAAATTATGACACAAATATATTGCGATCAGCTGAAATGCTTACATGCAAAATTAAAAAAGGATCTGCCTTTGTGTATCGCAAAAATCTATAATAACCGTGAGACAGTAAAAATTGGATTGTTTGCGTATTTTGTCCCAAAATCTTTCATGTGAAGAAATCTGAATCATAAAGTTAAAAAATATGAATTTTGGATATCTAATAAAAATGAAAATTGTATAATTAACCTTTAACACATTGACGCCGGGGGACGCGGAATCCGCGTGATCGATAATCTTTGTATTGGAGCGGGGGACGCGGAATCCGCGTGATCGATAATCTTTGTATTGGAGTGGGAGACGCGGAATCCTTTAGTTTCTTTAATTATCAATATACTATAATATTCTAAATATCATTATGATTCTATTAACGTAAATTTTATCAAAATCGGTTCATTTGTTTCAAAGTTATGTTAAATTTACCAAATCTATTGTTTTTTCCTACTGTTGACCCCGTTTTTTTGGCGTTTTTTGCGATGATTTGACCCCGGCGGCAATGTGTTAATTTACTATGATGTATTTACTACACTGAACCGAGTTGTAGTAAAGTTGAAATAATGGAAATTTTAACAACATCCATATCGAAATACACTTGGGTCTGTTTTTATGCGGATTTTTTTAATGCGATTTTGAAGTTATACAGTTTTCAAAAATAAACCTAATCCTATCCCTATCCCTCATTTTTCTATAGAGGGCAAATCTTTTTTTTATGCGAATGCGCATAAAAAAAATCTAAAATTAACGCTAGTACAAGTTACAACCATTAAAGTGTCTCCAGTGTCTTGATAAGAAACTAAAAAATTGTATACTTGACGAATGGACAAAATACTACCGGGATAAGCAAATCTCTCAACCTGGAATAGTCGAGCATAAGAAGAATCAAGAAAAATGAAGTCGCCATCAGAAAATCAGTCATTTATAATTTGAATTGAAAATTTATTTCAAAAACGAATTCCCATATGTGGATATTTAATTAAGAAAAGAGCTCTTTTAATCTCCGATTACATTTTAAAAAAGACCATTTCAATACAGAAGGATGCGGAAATTGTATTGTGTTTTCATTTATATGAATTTTTAATAAACTTTTTTTATGCGATTTTTGGAACATTCTATCACATTGATTTGAAGTTGTGCGATTTTTAAAATCAATAGAACTTATTCCTTAGTTTTATATGTAGTTCAAGTTTTTTTTATGCGACTCCCTGTAGGACGTATCTATCGCATACAAACAGAACCAAGTGTATGTATTATTGAATATCGATATGAAATATAATAAATACGGGGTTTTAGAATGTGGTATATCTTGATGAAAAAATGAAAACATTTTCTTCTGTGTGTGAGTCTGAGACCCATTTAAAATCACATTACAAAAAGACTCACACGAGAGTCTCCCGTCGCAAAAGAGTTAATTTCAAAAGATCCAAAATTAAGTTATCATAGCTTTTCAATAAACAAATATCACTGTCAAATGATATTGTCCATAAACATGATATATCGATTGTTATTAAAATACTGAGTGATTGGTATTTAAAGACCCATGTCAACTCAACAAAGGGATTACAGCAACGAGATTACAAAAAGAGGCGGCGGGAAGAATGTTTCTTTCCAAAGCGCTACGGTTTTCTATATCTCACATTCCCTCTACTTTAACCCGGGGAAGAAGTTGTGAAGGACTTTCAGCAAAGCCAAGGATCACATTGAATTAATAATTCATTTGTAGTATGTCTATCGTGGAATTACATGTTTTATTTTGTGCATAGAAAATTCTCGGATTTCATTAAAGCTTCAAGCTCGCTTTAATATAGTAGAACATGATTATTTCGAACCCGAACATAGTTTTGAAAGCTTAACTTTCCGAAGAGCGAATCGAATCCACGCGAGCGACAAGATGCAATGGCAGCGTTTCCCCGGAACGAAATCGTCTGCCGCGATGGTAAACAATATTGGGGATGAATTTGAAAAGACCTTAGGTGGTAAAAATTGAAGAGGGCTATGTGCGGGAGCAAGATCGATGAAAAGCTAATGTAGGCTTCGTTCATCCGGCGAGGTTACATTACCTTATCGCACTGTCAGCGATACACCGCCGACACTTCACCAGGGTCCCCCAACTATTATATTCCGTAACGACACTTTGATGTCTGCACTTTGTAAGCCAACATGGCCTAATGAATCTGCGCCGAATGCCATTAAATCGACAAAAAATTGTCGATATCCTGCTTCGTTTGCTCGCGTTAAAGCGTGGAGCTTCCATCGAAGTGGCAATCTTCCCGGACGCTCCTCGACGGATGCGTGGAATTATGCGATGGAATAAAAAGAAATGAATCGAATAATGAGCCATGTTATATTGATCACATATAGAGGTGCTACAAGGGTTTATTTTTTGAGTGAAAGACAAAAATTGCGATAGTACCTATTATGGGTAGTGCCAAAAATACACAGAAACAGAAATGAAATTGCTGTTGTAGAACGTACCTATTTTATAAATTTGTATGGCAACTATCAAAAGTGAACGTTCTCATTGAATTTGTAAATATGTTCACTCAAACTTCATTTTGTGCGATTTTTTTTTGTGCGATTTCGAAGTTATGCGGTTTTTTTTAAAGATTATTTTTTATTTCGTAGAGAGTGTGTATTGAGATATTTTGGATAAAATAGGAAATAAATCATCAGCACTAACCGAAATTCGGAAAAAAATTTTGGGTATGCTATTTCTTCAGAATTACTATTTCTTCTTTCACTTCTTCTATATTTTGAGTCATATCGAAAATCGCAACGAAAATTATGATAATAAATTATCATAATTAATATTATATTTCTCTCTATACTGGATATCTGACAATGGAGATGCCAGTTGTCAGACATATTTAAAATTTTACTAATGAAGCAAAACGTCCTTTAAATGTTACCAAATATGTTATTTTTTAATTGCCTTATTATTATGCTGTTTTTTTTTACTAACTTTTTTTATGCGATTTTGGATATATTTTATTTAGAAGTTTCAAAGTTATGCGTTCTTTAAAATCTATAGAACACATCTTTACTTTTTTAAATGTAAGTCATAGGCTTTTTGTGCGATTTTCAGCGGAACCTATCTACCGCACAAAAAAAGGATTAGGTGTATAATACTTTTATTTGAAAGATCTCAGTGCAAGCAATATCAAAGCCGAGCTAGATTCTACTCTGGGAGAGTCTGCTCCTTCGTTTACAACAGTAAAATATCGGGTGGCAGAATTTAAACGAGACCGTATGAGCTGCCAAGACGAACATCGACCAAATGGGGTGATCATACCAGAAATGGTGAAGAAAATCCACAAAATAGTATTGGATGATCGTCGACTCGAAGTGCACGTGCTGACAAATATGATAGGCATTTTAAAGTGTTGCACATCGCATGTTGAATGAAATTTTTGACATGATAAAGCTGTGCACAAGATGGGTGCCGCTTTTGCTCACAATGGAATACGAACAGCGTCGTGAGAATGTTTCGATCGAGTGTTTGGCGATGTTTCACAGCAACATAGCATAGTTTTTTGATATATACTAAGGAATAATATACTATAGAGAAATAAGAGACAATGCAGGTCCATCCCGCATATAAAGTGTTGAACGATATAAATTCATCAAAAAATCATAGAAATACCGCTCGCAGTCGAATTACATAGATGTTTGTTGAAAATGCCTCGCATACGATGGGTTAATAAATGCTTCAGTGCCATCTTATTAAACACATATTTTACTTTAAAATACCAAGCAGAATAAATCATTTTGCATTATAACACCATGTTCAAAAATCCAATGTACAATATATTCAAAATTCGGAAAAAAATTAAGCTTGTCATGTACTCTTGTAATTTTAACACTCAGGGGCCCGCTACCGCGGCAATGCAGATTGACGCATCATTAGAAATTTCTCAATCTGTTAGCATTCTACACAATATAAATATATTTTTATTTAGTTTTACAACTCAATATAGTATTATCCATGGTCCTTTATAATTTTTTGCAATATGCATAATGTATTTTCGAAACATTTTGTACAAATTTGATTTCTTAAGACTTCAACGATATTTTGTTTGTGAAATTATTTATTATTTATATTATTTTAAATATTTATGCACGATACTATATGCCTTATAAAATTTCTTATTTTAATAAATTGGCATTAATATGAAATAAGTTATGAGCATTTTTGTGAATAAAAAATTCCCAAAAACATGCGGGATTACATGCTTGCTCGAATTCGGCGGGGCCCTGAGTGTTAATATTGACCCAGAATCGCTTTATCCAGTTTAACCGGTTTAGCTCTATAGTAAAAACGATTTTCGGATTTGTACAATTTTTAGATACCTCAATAAAGACTGAAATCGATCAATAGCTTTTGTACGTGTTTGAAAGCTTGGCGGCATGAAATAATGACGCAAACATGAGCAATATACTATTACTTCTGCAGGTTATGAATTTAAGTGTGCCCTTTAGAGTTTTCCTCGTGAGAAAAATAGTAGGCAAATTTATTTTTCATGTTTTAGCAACAGTAGCCAGTTTCCCAGGAAATTGTGTTAGTTTATGCATGCAGTGACTTTGCTTTATAAAGTCCAATTAATAGTGAAGCATTTCAGCCTACTTTCATTATGAGCGACTTTAACTACAATAAATACTTAATAATATTTATAAATACAGTTAAATATACCTTTAGAATACACGGATCTAATAAAAAAAACAAATTGATTATTTAATACCAAGTGAATTTTTTACTATGCCTTTAATGAGTATGCATTCACATGCTGAGTACGCTCACGAGCGATCCAGATAGAGTATGCTCGCACATGTGACGCGCAGCACTCTATAGTGATTCTAAAACATTTGCGTTTATATCAGTAGTGCCAAAAAGTTTGAAAGATATAAAAACTGCAAATCAAATGGAAAATCTTAATATATTCAGACATAAAAACGGCACTTATTTTTGGCACTCCCTCTTGGAACATTAACTGGAATTATTAACTGAGAACTGGGTGAGCTTTTCTCAGGTATATATTTTGGTATTTTCTTAATGACCAGACTTACAAATTTAAATTGGTCTTACATAAGCATATTTTGAGGAACAATCTATAAAAACAAAATTGTTTTTAATTGGAACGACGTCTTTCGCCGGAGAGCCTCTCATACAAATATTAATATGGAGCGACGAAAAAAATATTATGATCGAATTAGTCTCGAGATCAAAGCTGTTTTTGTTAAAAGGCTAATAGGAAGCGAATATATACTCGAGGCTCGCTCTAATGATGTTTTTTTATTCAATTTCTCTTTTAATATAAAATTGTTTCGATCGTAATTGTATCTGATTTCAAACGTGAAAGCTCCGAGAGCTCAATTTTGCCGGCATCGAAGCTTTCAGGCGGTCAGAAAGCTCCATACAACTAGTTGAAGACGTCATCTCATGAGCTTTGAATGTGATCGATTTTTTGGAGGCCTCTTCATTAATCCTGGCAGCAGCCCTTCCTTCAACGAAAAGTTTAAAGCGAGCTTCTTTTAAATAAGGGGTTGTCAACTGTCCAACGGAGATAATGCGAGGAAGAGGGTTGTATTTAAAAATACATCGTTTTAATTTCACGGCCACTAGTCGGCGCCGGTGCCCCATTTGTCCGCATCAGGATTGAGGCAATTTTCCGGCGAAGAGTTGAGATAAAAATAGGGACGATAATGGGCGTTCATTAATCGGAAGGAGTGTCGGGCCTCGATAAAAAATATAATTTTCTGGTAGTCGAGTCGGGAATCGCTCACCTCAGGAGAAAGGTGACTCCGGATAAATAAAGCTCCCCAGGATTCGCCATACATTCTTTATCCGTCGAAATTTTCCGCACAAATGATATTTTTGTTGCCGGCGCATGAATAGATACTATACAACGCGAGTATCTAAAAATATCAGCCTTCACTCCGAAGATTAACCCCTGCGATTCTTCATCCCTCGACGCGGATACTTAATCCCCCGAGTGTCTTCCGCTGAAGCATATTAGAATTCTGCCGCAATTCTATCGCTAATTTTAACTCGATTCGACGCCATTGAGACGTGCAAAACCAGATATTCAGCTGAAATAATCGCTGAACCATTTTTCAAAACAAAAATATCTTCAAAAACTAGATCAAGCACTAGTTTTTTGGGGCGTTAAACCGTTTAAACGCGCAGTAGCGGTAAAGTTTGTAATCGTCATGGACAGGATTAATGTATTATAATATAGAATGCGTCTGTCTATATTCCATTCATCTATTTTCACAACTGATTGTGTATAAAAAATCTGGAGCTACAGTTTCGAGTTTGTGGGTGACGTGTGTCGGCCTCATCTGGGTGAGCCAAAACGGGACCTTTTATTGCGCGGTGACTCCGCTCTAAAATATATAGCAAAGCGTTATTGCATATTCGAAAGGGATTTGGGTCATTGAAAGAGTTCTGTAACGTGAATGGAAATACTTCAAATCAGTGGTGATACTCGGATGATGACACCACTATCGACCCTCCATGAGGTGTCATCACTTCAGCGGCGAATTATTAAAACAGATAATAGACGACAGACAGTGACTAAATAGATTGGAGGATCATTAATATTTGATCCCATTTTCTGCGCTGCTGTGTGGTCTATTCCGGGTTACCCGGACTAGCTACACAGAGTGTCTTCCACTGATCTTTAAGTTTCGCTAAAAACGCTATGCGCAGAGCGTCCAGGCGCCCATACCTTTTGCCACCACGAGTCCAACCTCAATTTGAAGGGGGCTACAGCAGATGACAGAATGCAGGGGCTACTCCTTCCCCATGGTACTCGTATCGGTTCGGTCATTTGTAGTACCTAGCCACGGAGACGAGTCGCCGTTCCCGTATGCCTAGGCTGTTGAGGATAGTGGTGAGCCTCTAACGCAGTCCCCACAAACTACTGTAATTGGCTGTTCCACACACCCCTTTATGGGAGCGCAGCACAGGGTGGACTGCGCTCCCAACTCATGTTAGCTGGGCAAACTCAACTGCGTTCGATGAGCAAACCGACGATGCTACTTTCGCGCACGTCTACTCCACATAATTATCCCAGGGGTACAACCGTAGGGTTGGCTCCCCCCCCCCCCCCCCCCTCTTGGGGTTTTATGGATGGGCATCATGGAGTCTAATACCCACCCAAGGAATTATTAAAAAAGCGACAGATTGTCAAAAAAGACTTGGCGGTAATGTAAGTGTAATCATAACAACTGACCACATGCAAGGCTTAAGGCTTGAGATTTTGCAAGGCAACGGAAGATATTAAGTCAGGAAAAAAAGGAGGCCCACGTTAAGTTCGCTTCTGGATCTCAACTGGGGAGGATCTTCGAGAAGATTCAGAAGGGCCAACACCACATTAGCCATCGCTTCGTCCACTCATTCCGCACGTTCGCTTGCATATTGCTATTCTCTGATCCTGGGTTAATTTAATAAATACGCTGTGCCGATTATTTGACATTTTATTGATCACCTGCAGCACTTATTTCATTTTGACCTTTATTACCGAACGAATAAAGTTCTAAACGTATTCTGTCGTTCATCGCAGCCGACACGTTAGTCAGGACCATCGCCTAAAAGCGGATTTGCGCGTTAGCCGGGAACCCCAACGTATTAAACGGGGCCCGTCGAACGCTATAATTTATTTGGAAAAACAAACAAAAGCCCGCTTATCAGCGGTTTGATTCCTACAATAAAGTGATTCGATAACACTTGATCTGGCGTGCACTCCAGGGCTTTCCAGGATTCAGTTTTTGATTGTGCATGATCTTATTATAACGGTAGGCAAATAGTTATCCGAGCGGCTCATATTCGGGTCCAAAAAGTGTGTCAACGTTCCGAATATGAAATTTGTATTCCTCGGGACGCGCATTAGGGACCCCCGGTCGGGATTCCGTTTCTTCGTCGGTAAAAGTACAAAGAGGGACAATAATGCCATTACGGGGAGGAGGGAATATTGCTTTCCGGTTTCGAATTGAATTTTATGTCGCACAGAACAAAGCTTCCTCATATAAATATATTCCCGGCGCAAGAAAAAGGAGCCCCCAAACGAAACCGCGTTCGGAATCTTTTCCTCTCTTATTTGACACAAATCCTGCAGCCGAAGGCGTTATTAAATCTATGTTATTTTCGATAAGCCGGGGCCGATAGGTCAAGGCATTTCTCATTCCCGATTGCAGCTGAAAGACACATTTTCAATTGCAGAAGAATGCATGCAGCTCGCGAGGACTTAGATATTGAATGCAGTTTTTGAAATTTACAAGCATCGAGTTCTTTGTGATACTGACAAAATTTGTTTTACGCTGAAAGGACCTGCGGGATCCTCAGGCTCCCGTGAACAATCATACAACAAAAGATGGAGAACGAAAGCTTATTTTCTCAGCTTATAGGGTGCTTCATTTCTAAGCCAGATATACTGGCTTCATTCAAGACAGCATTAGATGCTGTCTCTGAAATCTTATCATTATTTCAAAAGTCGAATATTATTTCTAGGATTTTCTCTCGTATTGTTATTTAATTTTTTGCTGGGGGTAAAATATATTTAACCTAACTGGTACATTATAATATGTCGACATTATACAATAAATATTTCAATAAAGACGCTTAAAATTTGTTGGGTTATAAGAGCCATGTTGTTAATGCAACATCTGTCAAATTTATTATATAAGATTATGGCGTTAAACAATGTGTGCAAATTATAAAATTTTATTTTCAAAATCAGCGCTCCGTGCGATTTTATTCCTAACGAATACGTGCCACCGAATAAAACTGCGGCGGATAATTGAACGATATTATATTTCATAATTAATGCCATAAAATATTCTTTTAAATGCAAAATAAATTGAGTGAATATCTTACATATAACTTGTTTTATTTGCATTTAAAGATCGAGCGTCATTATTGATAGTAAAATTGGATTAAAATCGAGTTGTGGATTATTTAGGATTTATAGTCATTTTACACTCTGCCTTATATTTCATGTTTTAATCGTCTTATTGTAGATATGTAGATAAAAAATAGTGCTTCCACTTCGTAAGGAATTAATGTCGTCGTATGCAGGAGCTATGTTTGAGAGCGGAGCCCTACGCTATTAAGATTCGGTCGTTCACGCTCATTATAAAAATGGTTTGTTTTTTAATATTGTGATATTTAATTGATTTTAACAATAAATTACTTTGAGATGAAGCAAAAATGCTTCCAAATATATGTATTTAATGCGCGTGTCGGTGAAATTTTACGAAAATTCCCTATCCGGAAAAAATGGTAGATCCGCCCTCGGCTGGGAAGAAGTTTAAAAATAAGATTATTTATGAATCCGGGGGTGAGAGCTGCGCGGTTTCCGAGTTTTTATGAATGTTTT
Organism: Stenopsyche tienmushanensis; assembly: GCA_008973525.1. Classification (NCBI taxonomy): domain Eukaryota; kingdom Metazoa; phylum Arthropoda; class Insecta; order Trichoptera; family Stenopsychidae; genus Stenopsyche; species Stenopsyche tienmushanensis. The sequence continues at coordinate 24,821 of WACJ01000493.1, forward strand.
ATTTGATTTATCCGAAGTTTAAACTACATCAGAATGAATACCACGCGGAGAGATTTCGCTGAAAGAAGCGGTAGTTATGTCACGGCAGAGAAAGCACTCTAACTCGGCCAAAACTTCAATAGAAAATTTCATTGTCATGTGGAAAGTCTGAAAATTTCTTCGGCGGCGTATTAAATATTCCCATCGGGTTATTGGGGACAGGTTTTTTTACGCACGCCCATATTTTTTCGGAGAGATTTATGACAAAGGACGAAGGCCCGGAGCTATTGCGTTTTACGGTTTCCCATTGAAGATTACAAGATGACATTTATCGTCTGTTTTGCTATAATAATGCGCTTCGGAAGGCAGAATGCTTCGATTTTTTTTAAAGAGATCTACGGTACGATTTCGCGAAACAAATTGGCCCATAATTCCATCCTCCCGTTTGACGTCCTCCACCCCAATTATATCTCTTCGATAAATTAGCCTCGTCGGGAGCTCGAGTACTTCTATCGATTTCGATTGGCATTATTATGCCTTCTTTTGGGCGTATTTATTTCTTAATTTAAATGTTGAGATTCTCGGAACAAATCGACTTTAATAAGGCAAACTTTAAAACTTCAAAGTCTTGATGGTTATCATACTATGACAATCAATCTCTCGTTATCTTCGTTCAATGCCATTTTAAACGCCGCCCTTTTGCTAGCATCATTAATTATACTTAAATTATAATTAAATATACCATTTCAGCTTCAATTATTACATTAAATAACTAAAAATCTGTGATAAATTGACAATTTTACCATATATTTTTTAATGTTGTTACACAAATGTATAACAAGCTGAAACGTCAGGGTTCTTTGAAGACGTACCTTTCTGAACAAATAGGGATTTGACTAGCATTGATCTATGCGAAGGGGTTGTTGAGATGTGAAAACCTCATTTTGATAACCTTTTTGCAGGTGTTAAGGGTCAATGCGTGCCATCAGTCAGTTTGACGGTCCAATTTGGGTGGGACGGATTGAAACGTTAGGGGTGACATTGTCATAAATCAGGGCGTGAAGGTCCAAATGCAAATATCAACGATTCACTGCACAAACTCTGTTTATAATAAGAAGTGATATATCCAATAATTTTATCGAATTCAGATATCGTAGATGTTCACAAGTTATATGAACAATAATGATGTGTGATCAATGAAGTCTAGAGCAATATGGGAACCATACAATCTGATGATTCTGACATAATCACACCAATTATAGCACGTGTGCGACATCTGGGTGAGCCGAAGTAAGAGCTCTTATTACATGGAAAAATATTTGTATTTTTATTATATTTATTTAGGTGCTTTTATATATTTTTAATATCAAAGTAAAATAAAAATTCAAATTGTCAGTGTTGTCCCTGATGGTTCAATATTGTCTCCCGGCATTGTCCACCGAAGATCGACCGCTTGGTAAGTACATAACATATCGACGGTTGTTATGCTTCGTTTACGTTAACAACCACCAGATCAAATGCGCCAACATGGTGCATCCGTTAAATGTCTCGCAAAACAAATTGCGTACATAGACAATTCTAGCGCTGATTCTAAAACGTTCACGCATGTGGACACAACAACTACCCAAAGTTTCATCGCAATCGGATAAATGGTATAGGAACGTATACGGAACAAACAAACCACAAACATTCATTTTTATGCATATAAATAATAAACCAAATCAAAATAATGTCTATAAGCTTGAACAATATCACAAACAAGTGCTTTTTTATAGTAAAAGCAAAAAAATCTTGTTTTTAAATCGGGGAATACTCATTTAATTAAGAGGTATCCTTTGGGGTTTCTTCGCTGTTCAATTCCGCTCCCTAATAAAATTCGAACCAACTAGAAAGATTTCAATTTTAACTGCTCTTTGCAACTTCCAATATAATTTCGCAGGGAATCGCATTGTATAACCGTTGCCGGGCGAAAATCTATATTTCTTAAAAATCTTCTCACTGCGAAAGAGCACACTTAGTGTATATAATTAATTAGCGGTGTGTTGGCGAAGAGGATTTGGGTCCCAAAAGGGACGACTGGGAATTACCACTCGGCGTTTGGTCCGTACCTCTTTGTGTTTGTCGGTTAAAATTTAACTATTATGAGCCAAACGCAGTTTAGTCCCTGCCAGGATAATTAATTCATGAATCGGAAAACCCTCAATTGAGCATCAAAAATGTCACACTGTGGAGTCCGCCTCTCTATAAGATCCCAGATCGCCGACTATTGACACTTGCTGAAAGCGCATGCGTATAAAATTTATATTTTAAAAATATATCATTCTAAATCGATATACGCATTCATACATAGGTGATTCACACAGCCCCGTTAATGCATTTTCTGTCCAATCGCACAGGGTCTATGTGTACCTGATCATCACAGCGTAGACGAGCTCTTCCGACGCGTCTGTTGCCACTCACTCCCGAGTCTAATATGGTCGACATGCGCGCTACACCATTTAATAACCCAATAAAAATGGTGTATTTGAACAAAGATGGCTATGATTATGGATTCTGATTTTTTGATGATTTCTATTTCTCAAGAAATAATTCTCGATTTAATTTCCCAAATATCTCGAGAAATTTTTGATGAACAATAAAATATTCCAAATAAATATTACGCGGCCATCTCGACAAACAAGTGGGAGCGTGGAGTTTCCCAATAATTCTGCCTCGAGAACGCCTCCACACCACAACGTTACATTGGTGTCAGAAGTGTCTCTAAAAATCTTTAAAGGCGTATCGCTTCGGCGCGCAGAAGATGTGCGTACATTTTGTATCGAAGAATGAATAATTAACGCAAATTACGGCAACTATTAGGAAGCTCTAGTCAATTTGGCAGACAGATCGATTGGGTGGTGAAATTCGTCATCGGATTCGCACTAATTGACGTGAGTTCGAATCGCGCCGAAATCCAAAATTGTCGAGTATAATATCGGGCCCTTTGAGATGCCAAAGCGAAAGGGCGTCTTTCGATAGACGAAAAAGTGGATTAATTAAAATAGCGGATTGTAAGCAAATTCCCCGTTCGTAATTAACATTTGAATTTGAGTTTTGTGCGAACCGCGCGGATTTCTGACAATGATAATTCGGTTTTATTTGCAGTACAAAGAGCCGAGCAGCTCGTGTAATTGAATTTACATTGTAAAATTAATTAACACCGAATTAGCTGCTCACCGCACTATTCCTACAAATCTCTGTTTAGATTGCTGCTATTTTTGGAAAATTGGCGATCGAGATCTGCGACATCGGCGATTGGGCCCGGATGGAAATCGAAGAGTGCCATCCAATGAACGTAGAAAACCACGCTATAAATCGACTCAAAAGGAGATACTTCAAAAGCATTTAAATGTCTAACTTAATTAATATCATCCTATTTTAAGAATTTCGATCAGACTCTGAAGCAATGAGGTCTAATCGAGACGTCATGGACATGCACGGCGAAGCATCAATCACCAGCGTCGTTCGAATTCGTCGTCGATATTGGAAAGGTCTTAATTCGTGACTGAGCGGTAGTAGACCCGTCGGAAGATCACATCTACGTCTATATTGTTATATCCATATATAATGATTTATTAAATAAAATTTTAAAAATATCCAGTGATTGAATCATTAACTTGCCTATGGATTTTCATCCTGTATATAAATCAATTCAGTATGTAAAATTTATAAAGATTTATTCAACGAAAATATAATAAACTGGAACAAAGGCACTAAAATAGAGAGGCCAACAGTGGGTTTAAGGATTAATCTAAGCAAAACATAGGAATGCTAAAATAAATCTGAATTTGAGAACTACTTGGAATTCAATGAAGTTCAATGGCGAAGTGGGACGAGGTGGGATCATAAAAGGAATATATAATTAGGAAAAACAATGATGTTTATAAATCAGCTTAAAATATCTAGATCGTTATCATCGTCAGAATAATGCATGAAATTACATATTAGGTGGACCCGAAAATATTCAAACATTCAAAAACGAGTATCTAATATATAAAAATGAATTGGGTTTTGTTCGTTCGAAATGCGCTGCCATACCGTTCATCGTATTGCAATAAATATTCGTCCACTTATTGCTAAGAGTTCCGCGAGTAACATAGGCATAGTCTAATATATAAAAATTAATGTTTGTTTGTCCGTATTTAATGCGCTGCCATACCGTTCATTCGATTGCGATAAAACTTTGCCAACTTACTGTTTGCACTTTTTCAAATAATATAGGCATAGTACAATTAGCTTACAGTAGATCTTATATATAAAAATCAATGTTTGTATGTTTGTTCATATTTATAATAAAACCAACAAACGATATTTTTATTTTTGATCTCTCAGGACCGCGCATCGTGAGCCAAGCTTGTATATTAATATATGCTATGTCTGGATACAAACTGAGCTCAAACATAAGGTCTCAAAATGTTTTTATGTCATCTTCCACATTTACACATATCCAATCCATTTTTTAACATATCAAAAGTATCTGTAATGGTTGTGTGTGTCAGGTTTGTATTGCTTGGATTTGAAACAAAGATAGCCTAACGAATAATATGTATTTAAGCTTCAAGGAGCTTAAGTGAGTGAACGTAAACGTATTTACCGTCACAGTGGCGTGGATGCTGATTCATAGAGTCCCTAGTGCCATATTAGATTCGAGACCGAGTGGCAGTAGACACGTCGGAAGACCACATCTACACTGGGATTGACAGATAGACGCCACATGTCTGGGCCTGTACAATTGTAAGAGGAAGGCTCAGGACAGATGGAAATGATGGCATGCGTTGTCGATGGCCAGGGCTCTCATATAGGGCTGTGTGAGTCTATGTTTGTATGTATGTACGTTATGATGTACAGATTATTATGTATTTAGCTAATATAAACAATAAAATATGACGTACCAGACCTTTACTCGTGTTTCTAAACACATTGTATGCGAATGCAATGCGAATTTTTTGGACAACTGCCACTGCCAGACAGATATCAGGGCACAAAATATATTAACCCTTTGACGAATGAGCTAATTTTAAATTGAATTAAACATAGATGTTATATATTTGTATGTCCACCACTTATCGTCCAGATAAATCAACTTTTTTTCTGAGGACCGCGCAGCGTGAGCCAAGCTTGTATATCAATAAATGAACCTTTACACTGTCACATTTGTGTATTCAGTTTTAGTAACAAAATAATACTTTTGTTATATTGAAGTATCGCATTGAAAATGAAGCGCTATGGATCGTAATATTTGAGAATATTTAAACGTGTAGTGGTATCTTTACAGCACGACTTTGCTATTGATGTAGGAGTGTATGATGAGACGTAAGATACTCTGCGTCTCTTTCTCCGATTCAGTTATCTCCGCACTAATGCGATTTCTATATCGCATATATGCGGGATTACTCATCAACAGGTTAACAGTATAATTTTTTGTTTTTTAGATGAATATAATTCTTAATAAATGGTTCGATCGAACGATGGGAGACTCGAAAAACGAAGATTGTCGACACATCTGGAGGTTTTTAGCTGTTGTGCGAAACAAACGACGGCATAAAGGCAATACAGGGGAGGCGTAATGATGTGTACTTGCAGAAGAAGACATTACATCCGGGACTGAGTTCCGACGGAAGATTCCCGTCTATCCTGAAACTTGATTGCGGTAATTTTTCACGGAGCGAAACCGGAGCCTTTGAATACGTGAACGTTTCGTAAAAAGAGACACAGAGCAGACAAATTATCGTGTGTCCCGAAAATATACGACCTCCCCCCGACGGGAGCCTTTGTTACGTCGCTCTCCTTAATAACGCTAATGAAAATTTAATAAACCGTGAAACAAATGAGGAAAAATACGACCCTCTAATTAAATTGCGAGAATATGCCCACCTAGAACCGATTTCACATGTCGAATAATTCGCACCCCCCCGAAACCGGGACGTTATTGATGTTCGCGTCGAAGCCATCGACGGAGGAGTCTTTCAGCGCCGTCGAAAATTATTTATTTTCGCCGAGATTCATTAATTTGGCTCCTTTCTAGCATTAATTTCGCTGATATTAGATAAGCCTTTGAATACCGCCTTAAGAAAATCGCAATTCACTCAGAAGACGAGTAATTTCGATGACAAATTGTGTCCCGACCCCCCGAGTAAGGTACGCGTAAATATGTTAAATTGAAAGATAATTCATCGAAACGAACGAAAATTTTGCACCGAAACTTTTCGCTTCGATTCGCAACCTAAATACGAAACGGCCGTCGCTCCAATCCGGAATTTAACACAATATACCACTTAATCAAAATACGTTTTCACCCTCGAAACTTTTCTTCGGTCGAAATTGCGGATTCAAAGGTCAGACTGAAATATATGTATATGCTGTATAAGACATTTAAAACGCGGCCGTGAAATTAAATATTTTTTGATAAAAGCGATAATTAACGATCGCTCCGAGGGAAAAGTATATTAAAAGTCAAGCCAAAGGGTGTATGCTTTATTCGAAGACCTTTTCATTTTTTAAAATGTCAATTTGAACGTTCATTCTATTATTGTAAGTCGTCCCATCCATTGCCGCGCGCTTCTGAACATTTTATTTCATTTTATACGATTTATCTAAAAGGTGTTTCAATACAGACGCTCAAATTTCATTGGATTATAACGATCATGTTATTAAAGCAAAATCTATCAAATTTATTATAAATTATTCAATAATACATGGCAAATATTTATGAATGATTATAGCGTTGAACAATGTGTATAAGTTATAAAAAAGATATTTTTAAAATTAGTAGTTCAAAATTATTATCGCGCGCGTGACGTGAATTGGCGTAAACCGAAAACATGCGATTTAACGCTTTTAGATTTATTCTTTTGGGTCCATATTAAATCACTGATCTAAACATATAAACCTGCAAATAATTGATGTCCTAAAAGTCAACACAATGAACGCCATCCAGCAAATTCAGCCAGATTTATGCCGCAAAGTCGTCAAAAATTATACTTAGCGAATAGGTATCACCGAATAAAACTGCGACGGATATTTAAACAATTTTATATTTAATAATAAATGCCATAAAATATTCTATCAAATAAAAAATAAATTGCGTAAATATCTTATACACAACTTATTTTATTTACATTTAAAGATTGAGCGCTCTTATTGAAAGACTTTATAAAAGTCTTTGAATTTTTGTTTAAATTCAATCCTATTATATTAGGCAACTTAAAAACTTTTCAATTCATCCAGTTATTGCTGAAGACATTTTCCAACAGTATTTAAATACATGAAGATTAATAGCCATCAGGCACTGAGCCAAGAAAAGCAAATGTGAGACAATTAAATTCATAATTATTCACGTAACAATAATTTCTTACAGGATTAAATACGACGTATCCTTTATACAATATAGCTGCCATGGATTCATTTGGGGATTGCTTAACGCGTGTCAAAAGATCTGAAAGACCCCAAAGATCCAAAGTCATACATTGGGTCGATGCAAAAGTTTTAACGTGTTTTTTAAAAAAAATACATTTATCATATCAGCCATTTTTATAAATTCTATGATAAGATAAGATATCTATGATAGATATTATAATAATACCTGTTTCTCAGTATTTTTAAGATAAATAATTAATATTTTTATCATATGATTAGCCGAATTTCAGTTAATTGAAAACGAAAATTAGAGCTTCTAATCATGTGTACGAATGGTTAACCTGTTATTATAATGTTTGCTTATTTGAGAAGCCATAATTAATCATCGCTATTAAAATATGCCACGCAAATGTACCGGGATATTTAGTGTTTGGGCTTAAATTTGACATTTATTTACTAGCTTTCTTATGATGATTTAACACTTACGGTGAACCGACTTTATATATTTTAATAAAGAGTCACCCGCAATGTCTGAAAGTTTTATCATATCTGCTTTATGCGATAAGTACGACGATATACCTTGAAAAAATATATTTTGATAGTGTTCATATTATTAAAGTATAAAATGAAGGCTTTTCAATCAAGGAAATTGCGAAAAAAAATTATTTTCCATCAAAAAGGTGAATTATACCATTGGAAGACACTAGGACTTTAAAGGACAGGAAAATACCGGGCCGACCAAAATTTATCACGCTCCTCATTTGAACGCAAAATTGATAAAAACAGATCAATTGATGTGTTATCATGAGTGTGTCAAATTGAATTACACTTGGGTCTTATGCGGATCTTTTTTATGCGAATTTGAAGTTATGCGGTTTTCAAAAATAACGGAACCTATATTCATCATTTTCCTATAGAGGATAAAGTTATTTTTTATGCGAATGCGCATACATAGTCGTTAAAGTGTAAGTGTATCGCGCTACTGGTGACGGCTCAATATCCATAGGAAGTGGAGGCGACGGGCAACAAAGCCCTCGCCAGAATTCGAGCGTGGATGCGGGATAATCGCCTGCAGCTGGCGGCCGAGAAAACGGAGGCAATGATATGCAGCAGACGGAGAAGACCGAGGGTCGAGCAACTTGTTATTGGAGGACACGAGGTGGAATACAGCAAAACGCTGAGATACCTCGGGACCCTCATGGATAACAAGTTGACCTTTAGCAAACACATGGAAGAAACATCAGAGAAGGTGCAAAAGTTTGGAAGGCTCATGCCCAACATTGGAAGGCCAAAGCCGTGCAGAAGACGTACCATAAACGAGGTAATACACTCGATCCTTTTGTACGGAACCCCGATATGGCACGAGACGCTCAGACGCGACACCAATAGAAAGAAGCTCGCTAGGGTCCAGCGACAAGGAGCGCTCCGAGTCACCGCAGCTCCGAGATAGTGTCGCTGTGCTTGTGATTGCTGGAATGCCCCCGCTGGACCTCCAAGCAAAGAAGAGGACCTTGGACTACGAATATACTAAAAATCGCAACGAACATGACCAGAAAATGAGGGAAGCCTGGCAACAGTGATGGGATCAGTTCAGCAAGAGAAGGTGGACCCATCGACTTATCCCGGTCATACGTCGGTGGAGGGCCGGGGGACACGGTGAAACAACCTACCGCTTGACTCAGGTGCTCACTGGGCATGGATGCTTCGGTGCGTACCTGAAGCGGATTGACAAAGAACCATCCGCAACGTGCCACCACTGCCAAGCGGTGGTCGACGACGTAGAGCACACCATCATTGGCTGTGAGGCTTGGGCACTCCAGAGAAAACTACTGAAACAAGCACTCGGGGTAGCCAAACTCAACGTCAGTCCACAGCATGATAGGAAGCAAGAAGAACTGGAACCTTTGGCGCAACTACGTAGAAGAGATTCTGAGCGCCAAAGAGGGCAGTGAGAGAGAGTGACGCAGAGCGCTAGGGCAATGGGCCAACTTGTACATAAATAAATAAGCACTGACGATAGTACACAATATTCGGTCATTTCTTCAAGTAAACATAAACAATACACTTGATTACAGAGTAAAATAAACTTTCATAAAGCAATTCTCTTCTAATAAATATGTAGTGTTTTTATTTATATGAATTTTTTATTACTTAACTTTTTTATGCGATTTTTGGGTACATTTTATCATATTGATTTGAAGTTATGCGACTTTAAAAATAATGTATCATATCCCTAAGTTTTCTATGAAGTTCAAGTCTTTTTTTATGCGATTTTTTTATATGCGACTCCCCGTGAAACGTATCTATCGCATACAAACAGACCCAAGTGGATTTTATGGACGTTAAGCGCTGAATAAAAACCAAAAAAATGGACAATTGACTAGGGATTTGATAAAATTTCACGGAAAATTAAATAAATGATATTAATAGAAAATACTATGAAGTAATAAGCGTTTCCAAACTTATTGTCGGTAGTGTAATGCATTGTGTCCATGTTGGAAGCATCCCGACAAAACTCAAACAGGATACTGAATTCACGCATCGTGGATTTTATACGATTATATTACACGAGCTGCAGAAAAGGACATTTAATGTCACTTTGAAAATATGAGACGGATAGAGTGTCTTTTATCTTATCAAACGTGATTCTATTTGAAACGCTGTTATGAGGCCCAACAACATCGACAGTGTTAAGGTTCATTCATTGATATACAAGCTTTACTCACGCTGCGCGGTCTTGAGAGACAAATGGATTTTTGCGGACGATAAGCGGTGAACATACGAATATAGCATCTATGTTAACTCGATTTAAAATCAACTCATTAATTAAGCCCATGCGTTCGCAAGTAGAATTTAGAAGATGCTCTTCCATGGATAATTTTGAGATCTAAACGCGGATGTAATCTTTTATGTCGCATCTAGACAACGAGGTCAGATCGGAGGGTCCGTTTTTGATGATTTTTAATTCCTGCAAGAATCAATAAATTAATAAAGGTCGAAAAGGCTGGCGAAGTTCGGTCTCCAGCGAAAGATCGAAGGTGACAGGGTGTGAAATCTGGCGGGTGAGGGTGCCGCAATTTATTTTCCAGGCCGTCGTACCTGTTGGGTAATTGTCGGTCGGCTTTAAAAATTCGGGGAAGTTAGCGAAGGTACAGGCGAAAAGGGCCGCTGATAAGGCATTGTGCGGCCGGGCCCTTTGTCCGGGCCCACAATCGCGGGCGCCGCATTTACATTTCAATCGAAATGTGCCCTCCCTACAATATGGGAAACTTCTGAGCAAATAGCTTCACTTACCGACTCCCACACTACTTTTTTATTTATCATTATCGTCGAGTGCACTTTCTAAAGCCATTTATTGTTCCCTACCTATTTTAAATTCCATACGAACGCGGACTCATTAAACATTGAGTAAATTTCAAAGCGAAGCGCCGCAATATATACGGTCTTACAAATCAATTGTTTTCGCCTACATCTCATTATAATTGTCAAAAAGCTGATAAATATCATTTTAATTTAAACCTTTGATGAGTATGCACTCACATGTTGAGCCGCACACGAGGCGTCAATGCCATGCTTCTATTTCTAAAATAATAAATACCAAAATTAAACCTATTTGAGACTCATTTTTTGTGAAACTTGCATTTATATCAATACTATAAGTAAATTTTACTATACCTATATTATTTGAGAAAGTGCAAACAATAAATTGGCAAAGTTTTATCGCAATCGAATGAACGGTATGGCAGCGCATTAAATACGGACAAACAAACATTGATTTTTATATATTAAAAAACTATGGCTATGTTACTCGCGAATTCCTAAGCAATAAATGGACGAAGTTTTATCGCAATCTGATGAACGGTATGGCAGCGCATTTCGAACGAACAAAACCCATTTCATTTTTATATATTAGATTTGTCCAAGCTTCAATACATCCATACCTCGCAAAGACGTACACATCAAGCAATTAATTCATCAAAATTGACAGTGTGTTATTTGTGGAAACATACGACAGAATAAAAAACAGTTTGAATTCTCTAAATGAAGAAGATTTAACAACTCTAAAAATAGTTGGATATAAATCCTCCAAAGATCGGTCAGTGGCCTGCTTGAGATGAGCTCTTCAATGCTTTGTAGTATTAAATAGATTCGTCGATAACCGACGGTAAATTATTTGAGTGAAGAAAATCGCATTTAAATATTATATTTATTATAAATTAACACTTTGGAGTCCGGGCAACTTTCGCAAGAAATTCATAAAATTCTATTTATTTCATAAAATTGATATGATTCGTAAACCAGCTAATGGATTCAAACAAAATTTATGTACGTATGCTTCCAAAATGGATTTTTTCGATCATTGCGTCTATATATCGCTGTTCGACCAATGTAAAAATAATAGCATAAATGCAGATCTACACGTTTGCGTGCCTTTGATATGACATATGGGGGATGTTATCCGGATTTTTTGAGAATTTATAATACTAAAAAAGCTTAATGGATGTATATTTACGAAGGCTTCGCAGCAAATATAACTCGTATTCGATTTTTTTCCTTGATGATTTTTTTTAAAGTCAGCGACGCGCGGAAATTTTCTATGGACGAAGATTCGAAACGAGTTCAACAGTTGGTTGCCGAAAACAATTTTCTTCGATACGTTTTGTGAGCGTTTATCGAAAAATATATATTCGCATTAAAATCGATATCGAATTCTTGAATTTCGTCGAGGATATAAATGAGTTTTTCATATTTTATTGCTTGAAATACACACGCATTTTGATGTATGATAATATAACGTTCATCAAATGGTTCGATAAAAATGCATACATTTTGACGTTGGATGATCGACGATCCTCGATTGGATCCATGCAGATTTAGATCGTATTGGATTTCTTGATAAATCTTGCAGAAAATATATATTTTAAGATCGCTACTTACGTGGCTTGTTTTGAAGAAATAAATGCATCAAATATGATTTAAAAAAAAACATTGTTTCCCAAAAGCGCAAAACGATGCAAGCGGCTCCTTTTTATTATATATTACACTAAATACGAAGAAATTTTTCATACAAATTATAAATGGTTTTTTTTTCTTGTTTAAGACACGTAACAATAAAAATATGATGGAGTAGAAGAATTATGTTTACGTAGAATGTGTTAGATATTTAAAGATGCGAGTCGCGTTCGTAACACAAGAAGGCGGGCAAAGTGGCCCGTCGCGACCTGCCCGCATGGCGTCGCGGACGCGACTGAATCGACTTCAACCCCCAACAAACACCTTTCTTCCACAAACTGCCGATTCTGCATTCCACACTATTATCTACATATACATTATAAGAAATGGTCGAATAAAAAATCACATTTGGCCCTAGGACTTAATTCGGCGCTTAATACCAATAATTTGTGATCTATAGATCCATTGACTAATTTTCACACATCCAATCAATAAATACGCAGATATACGTTTTAATATATTCACAAATAATCATAGGAACGAGACCGGCGCAATTTTACGCTTTTAAATACGCAATAACCGGGAGTCGTCATAATGGGCTATTTCTCGGACTTAACATTTTAAAGGGTTCAAGCCCAGGACGAGGAAAAATAATTGATTTCTCGGTTCTGAAACATTAAACACTGGGACATTTAAGTAAACGGGTCAAGGTTGCCTTTGATGAATTTACAGAATTTATCAAAAATTTAGGTGACAAATAAAAAAAATATTATACATTCTTAACCAAATTTTTCAAAGATAGTATACACATCATATAAAATATATATAAATACAATCCATCGGCATAAAAAATATAGATTCACGCCAAAACGCATCAATTTTTGCATTTTATCACGCTGATACGCGCACCACACATTGAAAACCACTGATATGTTCAGATATAACGATGCGGTGAGCTTTTATATAGCCACCACTGAAATTTCGTTTAAATCTATTGGCTGGTTTGAGAATTATATCAATTTAACAAAATAATTTAGAGTGGAACACCCGGACTTAAAGTGTTAACACATAGACGACAGCGTGCGCATATATGCGCTTCTCGGGCGCTCATGTATTCAGAACATCTCGGCGTCCATCTATAGATCTTGGATACGCCGGGATATCGGGAAGACGTCCATTTACAAATAGAATATATAATTCTGGGAATTCTTACAATATAAATTTAAGTTAAAATTTAATGCATCAAATATATTCGCGTTAACTAAAATTATTAAAAATGTGCTTTCCAACAAATGTTGGAGCAAAACACTGCACCTGGCAACCCGACGCGTTGCTGCCACAAAAGTAATAATTCCAAAAATATCGTTTGAAAATTGAAAGAATTATCTTGTTTAATTAGATCTACTGTAAATTAATTTTACTATGCCTATATTATTTGAGAACGTGCAAACAATAAGTTGGCAAAGTTTTATCGCAATAGAATGAGTGGTATGGCAGCGCATTAAATACGGACAAACAAACATTGATTTTTATATATTATACTATGCCCGTGTCACTCGCGAATTCCTTAGCAATAAGTGGACGAAATTTTATCGCAATCTGATGAACGGTATGGCAGCGCATTTCGAACGAACAAACCCCAAAAGAAGATAAACCTAAAACTATCGACTAGTTTATCGTTTTCGTATCAAAATGCCAACTTAAAATTTCTATACATGTAATTGTGGTGCATTGTGTGTATACAAATGTTAGCCTACCTGAAATAGTCCTTTTTTTTAGAAAAACCTTTTTATTAGCCGCTATTGTAATTTCTTGCCGTCAAAATACTTTCTTATGCATTATTTTGTAAGATTTCATAAGGTTTTACCGCAAAAGTTGGTGTTTATAATCTGTCTAAAGTAAGCAAAAGTAGTAGTGAATGATGTTAATTCTCTGTTCCCGCAAGTAATGTGTTAATTGACGGATGTTAGTCCAATCAATATTAAAACCGAGCTAGATTCTACTCTGGTTGAGTCTACTCTTTCGTTTACAATAATAAAATATAGAGAGGCAGACTTTAAATGAGGCCGTACGAGTTGCCAAGACGAACATCGACCAAATGAGGCGACCACGCCAGAAATGTCGAAGATTATCCACAAAATGGTATTGGATGACCGTCGACAGAAAAAAAGCTACACATCGCATATTGACTGAAAATTTGCACATGAGAAAGCTGTGCGCAAGACGTGCGCCGCATTTGCTCACAATGGAACCAAAACAGCGTCGTGAGATTGTTTCAATCGAGTGTTTTGGTGATGTTTTACATCAATTAAGCCGACTTTTTGCATCAATTAATAATCATGGATGAAACATGTCGAGAAATAAAGATATTTTTTTCCAAATTTTTATATATGTACCATTAATAATTAACTTCGTTCACAAACACAACGAAAACCCCGAGTTGAACCGCAAATCAATTCTTTTGAAGTGTATTAAGTAACTTTTACCAGTTTTTTCAAGTCATTAAGGGTCGATAGAGGATTAAATACAGAACACAGCGAAACATTAACTAAACCACAGCAAAACGAAACAAAAAAATACACATACCTGCCAGGCTTCAAGAGAAACATCTTACAAAAATGAGCCCTGTCAAAATAAGACTCAACTTCTATGATTTTGCTATCTTAAATTTATGTCGAATTTATTCAAAAAATACACTTCCATACACGCAATCAAGTATTAAATTATAAATTGAATAATACAAGACAATCAAAACTTTATAAATATATAGGCCGACCTGAAAGTTTCGCCTTGTGCGCCGTTGATGCTGTTAAAATAACTTTTTAGGCCCTGAATGTACTTCTGTTGTCGGAATTGGATCCGACTTTGGCCCTTCTTTGCCGGAAACTTCTTCATCGGACAAGTTCTCTTAAATATGACTGTCGTTAGATATGACAAGTATTGCAATTTTATTGTTATACCAACGGCATTTTCGCACTTATTAAATGTATTTATCGATAATCGCGAATTTGGAAATTAGATACCTAAGAATGGTTTATTTAAATATCTGCATTTTTCATACAATCAATGTTAACCCCTAAAGGAGTACTATCCCAGGGTCTGGGACCCCTCTTCCGCTATTCAGAAAGAGCACTCTTGTACATTGAGCTCGGAGACAGACAGAGAGTCTTTGTCCGATTATCATTTCCTTCCAAAGCAAATGAATCGATTTCTTGTGTATTGTTTATGAAAAATATGACTTGGTCTAGTATGCTATCAACTCAAAAGGTTGAATTAAATCACAAAAAATACATATGGGGGGATGAAGATTTTATACGCAATTTTATAGCTAATCTGACACAAATCCTTAATTGAAATATGTCTTACAGATGTCTACCCAACATTGAAGAACAAAAGGCGTCTTAACAGATCAATGAACAAACCAAAACAATGGTCAGGAAGGACAAAAAACGAAATTTTATCTGATTCCCCTATTATTTAGAATTTAGCACTCAGTTTATCGATTCTATCAAAAAGGAGAAGAAAAATACGTATTTTCTTCTCAATCTGATATTACGCTGGCTCCTGAGGCCGGAGGATTTTTTGTTTCTTTCGAAATTGGCACATTTGGTATATAGGAAAGATTCTAACAGCCATTTTGTTCAGTCACAGTATATTCTTCCGATGGAGAGATCGTCGCGCGCTTGCATCACGAAGTGTTTTAGGCTATTCAGAGAAGGCTGATACGGCTGAATGGATCTTGTGCGGCAAACTTAGTGTTAAGCCTTTGATGAGTATCAACGCTAATGTGCGCGCACAATCGAGTGATCCAGGGGGAGTATGAACGTCAATGTGGCGTTCGGCGCTCTATTACGCTTTATTTTTAATGTCGTGCTTGTATTTCGAATTGAATATTGATTTGATGGACATTTTCAATGGTTAAATATTTGAATCAAATGCTTTTTAAAGAAATTTAATAGAAAATGGAGCTCAAGAAACATATTTTCATCGTCAATAATGCACTATAATACAAATAACTATTCGATTGTGTACGAAGCCCGATACATTATTTAAGTTTTAATCAACTTTGCTCAAGCTCGCCATATACTATGCTTTTTTTCTCAGAAGCAATTTCCGTTCAAATATTTTAGTTCTTTTATGTTCAACCCGATAAGTTTTATCTATGAGTGCTATGCATTTGTACGGACTGTTTATATGGCAGCACTCTTCAAACTGTGCTCGCTTCCAGTCATCCAGGATTTTATGGGGATTTATGCGAAATTAAAAAATCGGATTAGGGTTTCTTTGAATTTCAATCGCCCGCGCATGATTTAAGCGCATGCAAGAAATAAAAATTAATAGCCGCGAAAAGGACATAAAATAACACGTACAATGCGGAGCTCGGACGAGAACGCCCGTTTGCCCTTTAATGTTTTTATTTATTAGGCAAACTGTTGTGTTTCTCTCGTTAATGGCTTCTATTTTTAGTGTATTTATGGCTGTTGAATATCAGCAGCTTTCCCTCGATATCGGCGTACATACCGCGAAAAATTCATGAGCATGATGTAACATTATTTAACGTTGAGTGGATACTCGCCGCACAATGAAAAATCGAGAGGGTTCGTCGATAATATGTATGGCAATTAAATAGGGAGGGTTCGCAACCCGTACGAGTGTCCTTGCTCTGGATCAATTTTTCGCGACTCTTGGAGAGCTTTCCGGCGGAAATATTAAGGAACGTCGCAATTCGGCAATCGGAAAAGTCGCGACGTGGAGTGTGAGGCCGGGAAGAAGACGTCCCATCAGCAATGGCGTGCATTTTACTCCCGAATCCCGAAAACGCTGTCGTTAATTCGACCACCATAACGTACATAATTTGCGAACATCCATATCGACATATTCACCAACCGTGTTATATTAAATTTACTAATATTTCATGCGAAATATCGACAGTGTTAAGGTTCATTTATTAATATACAAGATTAACTCACGCTGCGCGGTCATCAGAGCAAAATGGATTTATGCGCACGATAAATGATGTACATACGAATATAACATCTATCTTTACATCATAATAAAATTAACTCACTAATCAAAGGGTTAAATCGACTCACTTAAACTCCTTCAAGCTTAAATACATATATTTATATTCGATATGATATCCATTTTTAAATCTAAGAAATACAAATTTGACACATACAACCATTGCAAATACATTTGATATGTCAAATAAGGGATTAGATATATATAAATGTTGAAGATGACTTATTAACAACTATTATATTAGGGTGACTCGAAAGTATTCGTATATTTTAAGAACTTATATTTGAGCTTTTTTTTGGGTTGCAATGCCACAAAAGGCAATAAAAACACTCAAATATGTTTATGGTGAAGTGTTAACAGTCCGCAAATGTCATTATAGAAGTTTAAATCAGGCAATATAAGCTTAACTCTTATGTCGAGTCTGGCTCGACATTTTGTTTCTACATTTGTTTACCCACTCAGATTTAACATTATCTGATTTTATTTTGCGTATCCTGTTTAGGAACAGTATTTGGAAAGAAATATTGGTTTTTATGATCCTTCATAGTGTTTCGCCTATCTGCTAGAGATAGAAAGGAAAGGGGCCGTTGCCCGGATAAAATCTTAAAACAGTTTCACGGCAAACAATCAAATATTGAGATTCCATTGGCACTGGATAATCAATTATAAATATACTATTTTTTACTAAATACGCGAATACTTTTCGATACCCCTAATATGTGCATAAAGTGCAAAAAACATATATAAACTGCAATTGTGCTTCATCAAATCTATCATCGTATGAAAAAAATAAACAAAAATATGAATTAGAGCATCATGCCGAACAGCATCAAACGCTTTTTCAATGTCCAAGAACATGACAAATACTGCATGTATAAATTTTTAAAAAAATCTATCGAAGATATGTATTCATTTTGATATGTTATATGCTATAATTAATATCCGAAAGGATGTTTTTTCCATACATGGTTTGAATATTGAGAGAGAATGAGGGTTTGAAAGTATGTAACATGTTTGCGGGGCGTAATTGTTGTATATGAGGAATGTTTTCGACGTCGTGTAATCTTTGAAGGAAATTTACATTTAGAAAGTGGCGTCTGGAAGATTGCGGGGAACGATTCGTTTGAAGATTCGAAATTATGATAATCTGATTATGGCCGTTGATGATATTTAGAGTGCGGCACGCGAGGTGAGTCGATTCGCTTTGCGTCGCATCGTTCCGAGCTTAATCCGTCGGAAAAACGGAGACGTTCGGAAAAACGCCACGGGGAGGCTTCGATTGCCGCAATTTAAAACCGGCTTCGTGAAAGTTTTATTATGCAGCTCGTTAGAGAAACTTCGCGACATGGATCTCGGGAAGTGCAGCTTTTCCGAGAGGATTCTCAAGAATGTCGTCCGTATCGAGCCGGGGGTTAACAGGTTAAATCGTTTCATATTTAAGTATCTCCTCCGGAAGAAGTTTGAATCACATTGGAGTTCACCCTCACGTATATGGAGTGTGGTCGTTATCTGAAGAATGGACCACTAGGAATTGTCAAGAGCCTCAATGCAGCATTGCAATATGCTTTATCGCAGATAGGGCACGGTTAGGAGGTAATAATTTAAGTCGCAGGACCCATTATTCGTAAGTGTCTAAACAGCTAAAGTCAATTAGTATTTCAGACACGTAAACCATGGCGTCTCCGAATCGCTTAGACGCAAAAGAGACACTATAGCGAAGCTTCTCAAAATTTTATCTGGAATAAATCTCGATTTTTTTCTTACCAAGCGTATATATTTCAAATATAAAATCATATAGAAACATTCTAAGAATCACACTTCATTATTAAAACCCAGGTTACCCAGGTTTGTATATATATAGTGTTAGCCACTTATACGTATTATTCGCTGTGGAGTCTTTCGCGATCATATACATCGTAGAAGGCCGCGGCGATGCATTTCTCATCATTACTTACACAAAAAGCTCTAAATAACCTAAAAAGGATGGCCACAAGGTTTGTGTGTCCAACCGGTCCGCCTTTCAGATCGCTGATACTTCGAAGAAACGCCTTGCAATCCCGTATATATCCACAGAACATGATCTGCATCCATGAAAGGATCCTCGCATGGGCATTCCGAGTTCCGAGAATAACCTAAACGTATCTAGCGAAGCCCTAAACTGCCCGTGTATATTATGATTTATTAATGGAAAAAGAAATTGGCTAATCAGCTTTGCTAAAAATAGCTTCAGAAGTCGTACATCAAGACGATTTTGATGAGAAAAGCAATGATAAATATTGTAAAATTAATGAATTCACTTAAATAAATAATAATGGAATTTGCTGAAGGAAGCCAAAAATAAGTTGCAAAATAGTCTGCGCCAAAATAATCAATTGAGGCAAAAAATAAGGTGATTAGAATTACTATAATTTTG
This sequence comes from Stenopsyche tienmushanensis, assembly GCA_008973525.1. Classification (NCBI taxonomy): domain Eukaryota; kingdom Metazoa; phylum Arthropoda; class Insecta; order Trichoptera; family Stenopsychidae; genus Stenopsyche; species Stenopsyche tienmushanensis. Next base: position 44,583 of record WACJ01000493.1, read on the forward strand.
AGTCTATTATTTGTATTCTGTGGTAATTTTCTATGGACTGTTGTGGTTGTGGAAAGTATGTAATCTTTTGTGTTGAAAGTGGCATAACGAATTTTTGAGGGTAGGATTTTTTTACTGAATGTAGCACTCTTCGTTTTTGCAGGAATGTTTGTATTTTTATAATCGCATAGTTGGTACCTAAAGCACCAGGATAGTCAGGTAGGACCTTACCGAACAAAAGGATCGCGTTTTACGGTCATGATCTGTTTTCTCTACATGCATGCGGGGTGTTCTCGGAATATGTGTTATTGAAACTGAACATAAAAGTTGAGAAGGTTTCGTTTCCGAGAAGCCCTCATGAATAGATGCAGACCGACGTTTGTGCCGCATAATTGATTGACTCTGCAAAAGGGAGCCTTTTTTTGTTGAGCCTCGTAAGGTTCCCAAAGGACGTTTTATGCAATACCGTTTCGTACCCTTGTCGCATAATATTTAAATTTTGCAGGGTCAAACCGACGCTGCGATTTTATTTTTTATTTCGGAGTCGCGTGAAAGCTTCCCTCGGGAGCTTTGGACAGTTGGAGTCTTCGAGTGAGACAAACTGCGGATCGGAATGCAGGTGAAAGAGGTCGCTCCCACGCCACACTACGGATTCCTCGAGCCTCTCAAACTTCCAAATCGAGCGACATTTGTGTGGCGACCTCCGATAAATTGATACGCAACGAACGGGACGTCTCCTGAGGGTCTTCTTCGAAAGGTCGCACCTTATCTCTCCAACATCACCGACGTTTCAGACCAATTCTCTCTATTAAAGTCCGAGATTCTCTGACCTTTTCAATCTGGAAATACAGCCTTTAAATATTATATCATATTTTAAGGCGGACAATTTGAAAATCTTATTCTTACAATCGATATTAAGCATTCGGCAAAAAATGACTTCTGACTTTGACCCTTATTTTTTTCATATTTTTTTTTTTAAATATTAAAATGCAATTTTTTAACATTAATATGGTAGAAGCGATAGAAGATTATATATAGAAAGTTCATACTAAATTTAAAGTAAATCTGCCAATTAGAACTTGAGATATCATGTCAACCGTGTTTAAAAAAATTATTCTGCTAGGATCGGTTTAGTTGCCGCGACACTAAAATAGCTATAAATCCGTAAATATTTAGAATTTTGAAAATTGTTTTGGAGGATATATTCTTAAACATCTAAACTTTGAAAATATGCAAAAAACAAAATCTTTTTTTTTATATAGTTTTAAAAACTTAAATCTAAACTTTTAAAATGTGGAAGAAATGATCAACTTTGAGTTCTCAAAATGCTCTGACGTAGCGTCCTGCCTTTGAGTGGACCACCGCCGCACCATATTAATTTAATAAATATGCTGTGCCGCTTGCTAGACATTTCATTGGTTCGTTTCACTCAACAAATTAAGTCCTAAAAGTATTCCGTCGTTCATCGCAGCCAACTCGTTGGTCGGGACCGAGGTGCTCTCAATCACCCCAGAAGTGATCAAGAAAATCTACAAAACGGTATTAAATTATCGTTGACTATAAGAGCGTATGCTAGCAGACATGGTAGCCCTTGCTGTAAACATGCTGCACCAGTATCAATAATTGACTGAAAACTTTGAACTATAAATTGAAGAATTTTGTAAATTAAAACTAAAAATCATAATAGACCCCGGGTACGCATGTATCCCAGAAAATGCTGCAAGAAGCCCTAAAAGAGGACAGAATGGCTATAAGGTCTGTGTGTCCAATCGGTCCGCTTTTAGGACCGCTGACACAACGAATGAACGGCTCATGATCGGACGCAATTCGCTGAAAATTGATTGAAACTAGCGCTAAAATTACTTAAAAAATTTCGTTCTTTTCGCGCCAAAAATGTCTCCATCCTTTCAAATATCCGTCCCATATCCGCGGGTGTCCCCCAAGGATCCATTCTCGCCCCTATATTATTTTCCATATACACCAGCGATATTCCCAAATCCGATCATCCTTCTGATTCGATCGCTCTCTACGCGGACGACACCGCCATAATGTCGCAGTCGACCGATATGAACTTGATTTGCAGGCGCTTGCAATCTCAATTAGACTTGCTAAGCGTCTGGAACTCTAGGTGGAGAATAACGGTAAATGCCAAAAAGAGCGCGGCGGTGCTGTTCGCCATGGGGTTGTCGAAGAAGAAAAAATCCCATCAAATTCCTCTCACCCTCCCATCAGGAACCATCCCATGGGTCAAACAGACCAAATACCTCGGAGCAATTTTCGACTCAAGACTCACTTGGGCTCCGCACATTGACAGTGTCACCAAAAAGCTCGCGGAGCCTTAGCCGCCTTAAAGCCCATCCTATGTATTAAGAGCAAGTTGTCCATCAGGAACAAATTGCTCTTATACAAATCCCTCATACGTCCCATCATGACCTACGCCTCTCCAGTCTGGGGATACCAGCAGGAGCGACAATCGCAAATTGAAAACATTACAAAGCATTGCTATAAGACGAGCGTTTGGAGCTCCCTGGTATCTCCGGAACTCCCAACTTCAATACGAAGCAAACATCCCTCCCATCAAAGATCACATTGAGTACCTTTCTACCAATTTCTTTGATTCCCTAAAAAAGGTACCAAATCCCATCATAAATTCCCTATCTTCCTACTCGAGCAGCTTGAATCGCCGCCCGAAGGCGCTACTTGGTGTTAAGGTCACAAGGAACATACGCAGATTCCGATACCCAAAAAGGGTATCGGTTAGTCTAAACTACGTCTCAAAATTCCAAAATAATGTTATCTTTAAATCTTTTATTATTATCTTTACATATGTTTTATTTTTATTACTTTATTTTATTTTTAATATATCTTACATGCATGGTTTTATTCTTTTAATATTTCATTTTTATATTTTATTTGTATAATCTTTTTTTGTATATATTTTCTATTGTATCTTTAAGGACGGCTGTATTATATAGCTTTTTCAAAATAATGTAAATAATAACAATTGTGGTCATTAATGACCAACCATGTACAATCAGGGAGGCATTGGCCCTAAGGTCACAACCTCCAACAAAAATAAATAAAAAAAAAAAAAAAACTTAAAAAATCCGTTGGACTGCAAAAGGTTCATTTGAAAAAAGTTGAGTAGGGAGATACAGAGACGGTGAGAGTGTCTTGGGTATATCGTACGATATCGATATATATCGATAACCCAAATTGATCGATTTCAATTTTCATCAAATGCATTATTTTATTACTAAGAGTGAAAACACACGCGTGTATTGCTTATGTTTAAGCGAAGGAAATGAACGAATATTGTGTGCTACATCATAAAATTAGCTCACTACTTAAAGGGTAAGCTTAATGTCAGTATCTATCACAAAAATCTATGAATGAAACTGTGAGCTTCACGTTCCAGCGGGTGGTGATGTTTGATTGATGAGTTGAGTTGATTCGACTGACTGAACGTTAAGCTGCGAGAGATATAGAGCACTGTCGCTCCCGCAGTGCCGACCTTGATTTTTTTTGATACTTGTGGTTCTTTGAATGTGATTAAATGTAGAATAATATTATCCGCTTCCAGGCAGCAGCATCCCTACTACTTTAGCCACTGATGGTAGCCTTGCCCTCGACTATTTCACATGTATGTTAATTTGCTCTCAGTTGAGAGCCACTGATTGATGTGACATTAGGCAGAGAATTTGAAAGATACGGATGTTAGCCATAATTTTTACAAAACATAATAGATTGACGAAATAGAAGAATGCCCTTTTGCGGGCTTACAACATGTGAACGGACAGGCCGATGATTCAATGACCAGCTTATTGAGCGTGTATCCTGTTTTTGTAAGCAGGAAAAAACGCACCGTCCAATGGCGGTTTCTCGGCGATAGTTTGACAGAAAATATTACCATAGATCATGCTCGGACAGCTTCCGAAACTCACCTGAAACAGAAAAAAAAAACACGAAATTATATCAATTGCTCGGAAATTATACGCGTTTTTACATTGGTGGCGGCTTGGGGGATTATCTGAATTCCGGGCACATTTATGCTGTTGTTTTGCGAATTTATTAAGGCCAGTTTTTTGTTTTAAAAACGTTCACTGAAAGAATTGTAAAATATTTGATGGTACACGGAGATCGCAAAAAGTGAGATAATTACTTAGAGCTGAATTACGCCAAGAGTTTTCCTGAGAAAATGCTACGAGAGTGAATATGTGCGGTCGTTGCTGAATGAGAATCTCAGATACAATGCTTACAACATACGCTTTTCCTTACAAGAAACGGATTTATACTAAATTACAGACAATATCCGCCTAAGATACTAAACGAAGGCATTGCTACAACAAATTATCCCTTTCATTTAGACCTCGTACATTTCATTCAGTGTTTTATAACCATACAGCTAAAAAATCAATTTTGACATATAAAACTCATAGGATGAACTATAGTTAGTAGAACGTACAATTAACAATTCATATAATTTTTAAAAAGTGTCAACCTTCAAATAACACGGACTTGGAAAATATATTCGTTTATACTGATATCAGAAGTCAGTATATTCATCACTTGCATCGAAATTTTATCCATGAGAAAGCTCTGTTGAAGTGAGTAACGTGTTTACCATAGTCGATCAACGCGTCCCACAATTCAGAGCGCTGTTTAGAGCTGTTTTAGCGCAATAAAAATATTCAGTCAGTTGACTGCATTAAATGGAAGACATTGCAATAAAAAAATGCAATTTCAATATTATCCTCACAAATTAAAACCAAATATCTTTCGGTCATTACCTAGTTTTTTTAATTTTTTTTTTTATTAATAATATTTGTAATATTTCATAATCCATCAGATGATATAGCTTAATCTGAACGCTTTGAATCTATTCAAACAAGTCGAAAAGAAGGACGCGAAGAAGGACCCAACGAAAATAAATGAAATTATAACACAATCTTGATTGATTCTTTTTGATTGAGTTTTCCAAATTTCCCTCCATTCAGTAAAAAATCGTACGTTGTATGCGTTCGTAACT
>WACJ01000494.1:0-43050 GCA_008973525.1 Stenopsyche tienmushanensis
TATATTTCTGCGCTTTTTTATTTTATCTCGTTCTTTTCCTTATGCGCCATTGTTTGAGCTACTTCATATTCCTTTTGGAGCAAGAAGAAAAATTTAATTTATAATAAATCCAATTATTGATAATGCTGTACAGACAAAGGGAAGAGAATGATACCCATTTTATTTCCATCCGGTTTATGCTGTCCTACATTTACATATTTAGTGCCGAACTTGAATACTATACTAGGTACTGAAATAAAGATAATTGATTAAACTTTTCATCTTGGCCCTTCTTAGGAATTCAACACTCATCGTGGGCAAAGGTACTTTCAAAGGCCTTTCTCACTCATTCAATTTTACCAAATCTCCTGTTGCTTTTAAAAAATAATGCCGGAGATCGTTAAAACTTTCTATTCGCTTTCATCCCTTGAATAATTGATCATCTTCTGCGAGGTGAAAAATTACAGAATTTACACTGAATGCTATTCAACGCAGCAAAGGTACGATGATGGATGAAATTTCGATACATACAATCCAATAAATCTAATAACACATAATTTTCGTGCCAAAATATAAAATATAGAAAATAATCGAAAAATGTCCTCAATTATTTAAATTTGATTTTCTTTTTCAAAGAAAGCCAAATTAAATCAAAATTATTTTTTTATAAATTCATATACGTTACCATACACTTAAAGCAGTATAAAATTGCAATTTATGTTATAAAAACGATAAATTGTTTATCTTATTCTCAAAGATAGCGAAATCATACAAATACAACATTTAGAGAAGGAATTAGCTGCAGACAGACGACAGATACGGTCGCTCAGAAACCTAAGAAAATATTTTCGCAGAACACAAGAACCCCCTTCGTGTCAACCGGTTACAAAGCGATGATATCCGAACTGATCTTTTACCCTCGATAAAAAAAACTATACAATTGGTTTGCGTTAAACGATCCAAATACACGTTAAAAACGTTACTTTTAATTTCGTATATAATTCAATTCATATTTGAAATTTCACACGATTAGATAGCTTAATTTGGTGTGGATCCGCCCGGAAACTAAAAAGGGATGAGTTCAAGACCCAAATAGGCGAAATGATCTTATCGAATATTAATTTCCAGGATATATCGGAATTGAATAATACATTTATATAGATATAATACGGAAATTATACCCATTGCATGGAATCTGTTCAGTATGATTAGATTGTCCACAAATAAATTTCATTATCTCGTAATTAGCCTTCTAAGGCGATTGATATTGAGATCTCCCGAATTTGTTGACATAGTGAAAAAAGTGATCGGTCTACATTTGCATCCTTAAAAATAATTTTAACACAATAAAAAGGAACTATCAGGTGAGTATTTAAAAAAAACACAAGGAGAATCAAACACTATTCATTCAGTTTATATAGCTTTGAGTTTCATAAAATATATGTTTACTAAGCAGCATTTGCGGGAGGTTTTAGTTTTCTGTTTTAATTGGAAGAAAAGTGCAGCTGAAGCGCATCGAACGCTTGTGGAAGAAGTTTATGGTGAAAATGTTTCAACTGATAAATCATGTAGGGAATGGTTTCGACATTTCAAGAATGGTGATTTCAGCGTTGAAGACAAGCCTCCTCTGGACAGCAAAAAAAATCGAAGCATTACTCGATGGAGATCCGAGTCAAATGCAAAAAGAGCTTGCAGAATTATTGGAAGTGATTCAGCAAGCATTTTTTGTACGATTGAAATCCATGGAAATTATTCAAATGCATGGCAATTGGGTGTCTTATGAACTGAAACCGAGAGACGTTAACACGTATCGTGCCAAGGACATTTTTCAAAAATGACCCACCAGGCCATCATACAAATTTAGTTCTATATTATATAATTATATATAAGGATTAAAAATTGTGGTCAAAATTTAAAAAAAAAATTAAATAGAACCTATTTTAGGCCATCAGTCACCGGTGCCCGACGCGGCCTGTGTGGTCCATATGGGATGCAACGCATATTTTTTTTTTTTTTTTTTGTACATATCTTTTTGAATAATACATTGTAATGATACATGATGGTTTTTATATTTTTTGGATAGATTACATCTTATTTGTGGTATCAATCACTGACGGTTGACGTAGCGTATTACTTCGCGTACAGATTATTTATTCAATGATTCAAATTTACTTTTTCATTATGAAAAACACAAAAGTCAAACGGCACATAACTATTCAGATATATTTTTTGATATGTCTATATTGTAACAAATTACATCGACCTTTTTTTATTACATGAAATATGTCATCTGTGACAAGTTTATTTTAACGATGAATGGAATTAAATGTTTGAAAAGATTTTAGTCTAAGACAATGCAATTGAGAAGACTCTTTTTTATTGCTTTTTAGAACATTTATTTCAAATACTATAAACAATAGAGAAGATAATTCCATTTTTTCACTCTTTATTCAATAGAAACGATTGTTTTTACTTTTTTCTGTTCATCCCCCAAAATAAAGAGACGTTTTCTATTGGTCTTATTCTAACCAATATTATTGGTTCAAAATATCATGCTTTCAAAGTATAAGTCATACTTAGACCTGATCCACACTATGATGCTGTTGACGGTTAGATCTCGCTCCGGTCTCGGTTCGATCAAATATTCTTACACAAGAAACAATCAGAGTATTCACACTATCGGATCGTTCCAATCCCGTTTTTTGTATGAAAATATTTGACGGGACCGAGACCGAGATCGAACTGTTACCGGCACCATAGTGTGGATCGGGCCTTACTCTTTGCACATGACTTATTGGCATATTGATCACGGTTCATTTAATGTCAATCAAATCGATATGCTGATCAAGTGATTGAAGGAATAACTCAACGAATATCATCCAGATCACGTTCTTGATCGCCGACAAATAAGTTGGAAATGAAGAGGTTTTTTGATTTAATTATTTGGATCGTCAAACTACACAGTATTTATTTATATTGGAGCAAAGACATTCATTTCAGGCAGAAATTTCCACAAAGTATAATGATTTTGCTCCAAATGATATATTTTGCGGATAATTCCACTGCAAACCCAGAAGATCGGTTAGCAAAAATTCACAATATTTTCGATGATCTCAATATCAATTATAAAAAATATTATGAAGCACAAGAATATGTCTGTGTTGACGAAAGCATGATACCTTTTCGAGGAAGAATCTCTTTTCGGCAATATACGAAATCCAAAAAGCACCGATATGGCTTGAAAATTTTCAAACTTTGTACTGGCTCTGGATACACTTATAGCCTATAAAGTATACTGTGGAAAAAACATGCAAGTGCCGGGATCTATGCCATCACACGTCGTGATGACCCTTATGAACCCATCATTTTGGAAGGGTCATACGGTTTGTACCGATAATTGGTATACAAGTTTAGACTTAGCTAATAAACTATTAGCTAAGCAAACGCACCTTGTCGGTACAATTAGAATAGGCAGAAAATAATTGCCGAAAGAGGTGACCAATGAGTTGCTGCACCAGGTGCTATAAATTAAATTGCAACATTGGAAGAAAATTTGCAAGGAATAAAACCAAACAGGTTGTAACGTATTGTGGGGGGTGTAATGATTTTCAACATCTATGTTTAGCGTGTTTAAATATAGTACATAGAAATATTTAATTTATTTATACAGTATCTTATACACAGAGGCTATTTTTTTAATCATATATTATTTTAAATTTATTATTCTATTGTTTTGTATTATAAAACTATCAAATAATGTTCATGATCTAATAATGTGTGTGTCGAAAAAAAGAGAGTTAAAAAGTTTTAGGTTAAAAAACTTTTTTAACTCTTTTTTAACCTAAAACGTATTTATAACATGATAAAATATGCATACATTCATCTAAATTAGTATATTGTATATGTTTAATTATAAAAATCTCGTAGAAGAAGAACATGGAATATATCTACCGTTTTTTTGGATATGGTTTTTTAAAAAAAAAAAGTTCGGGTGTTCCGCTTGTTCAGGAACACCATGTCTATCAGATTATATATTAAAAACTGTTAAATGTGTAACTGACGGCGCATAGAGACTATTTTACTAAATCGAGTGCCATCAGTCACCGGTGCCTGCCACGGCGCACTGGTAACAATCGTCATCGGGCACCGGTGCCCGATGCGACGCGATACGTGTTAAAAGGCGATTTTTTGTCATTTGCGAGCAGCTGACTCAAAAGCAACAAAGAAAGATTTTTTTTTTACATCAGAATGGGGATTATAAATGGATAATCTATGACAACCATGAGAAAAAAAATACTAGGCTAGGCCCGGTCAATCGTTGCCATCGACTTCAACATCAACACTAAAGCCAAATATTAATGGTTCGAAGGCCATGCCGTGTATCTGGTGGGATTAAAAGATTGTGCACTTAATCTAACCTAACCTAACAATTCCATTAAGGGCGATTAGTATAGGCTACAATTGATTTTAGCAAATGAGTAAATTTTGTGAATGAGTTTTATTGTGTCCCGCGGTTTATTCATAATCTTTGCGAACACGAGATTTTTGTGAGCCGCTGTTAACGCGTTAAAAAAAATGGTGTCAGAAGATTGTCTGCACACATTATATTAGTAAATATTTTGCAAGTGATACAATATTTTACGCATTGAGCATATTTTTACCTGCTTACATTTAAACTGATTTTTTGTTTGAGGTTTGGTCTATGCGAAATCCCAGACAAATTTGATTCATATTATATTCTGTGGTCAATAAACTATCATTCATTATTATACTATTCGATCTCAAAATATTTGATACCGTCGCCGCTGGCAATCCAATCAATACGACGCACATGATTTATTCATTGACGGGCGGCGAGTAGCGATTTTGGGAAGAGAGACAAAAATAAAATAGCCAGCAAATTAAGTGTGCCAAATTGATAGCATCGCATTGGCGACAGTCGCCATATGTTACATTGCGAAGGGCTTAAAAGTAAGAGTATCTATTCGATCGGTCGGAGGCGAAGTGGAAACAGGTCGTGAGGCGGGTCGGCGTTGATTCGGTGAATCTCGTTTGCCCGGTTTGTCCACAACCACAAATACAAAAACAGGCTGTTATCTACAACCACCACGGGCCAGGACATCTCCAACCGACCGAAGTTAACGGCATCCGAAGACCTGCATTCGCTGGTCCGTACGAACTCACATCAACACACTGGACAAACAAAGGAACACGTGGACGACCTCTGTAACGAGGCTATTATACGAGCGCACTTCTCCAACAATATTGAAACACTTGACAAAATTGCCAACATTGGTTTGCAACCCCTGAGCAAACGACAAATTGGAATTGAACCCGATCGGAAGTTGTATCCTCCCAACCGGAAGTTTGCCATATTTCAGATCGAGTTTACAAGCCATAATTAAAGTTTATCAGTTACAAAGTCACACAACTCAGTTCGTGAAAGCTCTCTACCATCAGCGACGTTTAATCAATTTTTATTTTCTACAAATTTAATATTTTTACAAAACAAATCCAAGCCATAACTGTATCCATCCGTATAATATTTATATAGATACAATGAATTTATTCCAGCCCGAAAATAAACACGCGCTTTAAAGCTCCAAAGTTTGTTTAGGATATCGTGTGCTCATCTTAAAGGACTAGGATAGATCCATTAGCATCCTAAACAAACATTTTAATTTAGCACAAAAATAAGCGCTTTCTTTAACGCTTGAACGTTTAAAAAATAATTATACGATCGTCAACATTTATATATCCAATCAAACAAACATTTGCAGATCGATCGCAAAGCAATCTGCTAACTGAATAAAGATTTTCTCTCACACACCAACGCTAAATGTATTTAAAAAAAAAACGAATATTAAATCCAAAATAAAATATATTATCCATCTTAAAGCGATTGATAGAAATACAAAACAGCCAGAAATGTACAGTACATTCGAGTCTTCCAGCATTATTACAACTCCAGGGAAAAGTATTCTAGCGCGCTGGAAATTGTTCAGAAGAATTGTTTGAGGTTTCTCTATATTAGAGTATATATCCCTATCGTTTCATATTAGGCTCGTTGGGATGTAATTTTCTCGAATCTCTTCGTAGGACAGTAGTTTTTAAAATTACATATGCACATAGAATTTTTTAAATTTATAACTAAAAATCGCGGCATTTAAATGTATGTATTGTGAAAATAATAAATTCACCTCCTCGTGTTTATATTACATTCAAAATATGTCGTCGAATATGTATTTAACCAATCTATCAATGCAATAGTTTAAAGTAATCCCGCCAATTAAATAGGTAAACAAACTATCGTACGAAATATACTAATCTGGTTTTTACAAATGTATGATTCGAAAATATTTTCTACAGCACAAGGAAAATAACATTTCATTTTTCAAACTTTCTTATAAAACAACAACTTATAAACCGATCTCCATATGATTTTTTTCTAGAGATGGGGGATTTAATTCGATGGATTGGTTATTAATAATATATAATTCAATTTTAGCCCTTTGCACTTCAAGCTATTTTTAGTGATTTTTACTAAGATTATGTTTATGTTAATGCATTGGGAAAAAAATACATATTACCTAAATAAAAATGGTTTTCGATATTAGGACACTTCATTGTATACAAGTGATAAATTTTTCATTTCAGTTTTTAAAATTGAAAATGTGCAGAACTATTCTGCTAGTTCTGGTCTAATCAATCCCTAAGTAGTAAAGCTTCCATAATATGGTACAAATGTGGAAATATAGCTTGTGGTGAAAAATTCCAGTAAGTGAATAAATGAGTGGTTTGTCGCAAAACGAGAAATTCATCTATCCTAGAACAGTTTCTTCGATGCTTTAAAAAATAAAAACATCAGAATAGCTCTAAATAAGGGTTAAATCATGGATTCATATTCTTATTCAAATTACAAACTAAATGTTTACAGCTAAGATAAATAATTTAAGTACATATCACGTCTACGATAGTGAAATGATGGTGAAAATGGCCGATAAAAACCTTTTTATGAGTTCCTGCCGCCTTCCATGTGCGCTTTATATATCTAAGATATTTAGAATATCATATTTTAGTATGGCTTTATAAGTAAAGAATCAGATTAATCATCTCCAGAGATTATCCGTAAGGATATAAATACATTCAATTTTTTTGGTACGGTTCTGTTATTTTCTACGATTTGAATTTAAACCTTCATAATAATATTTCAAGAGCAAGCTATAATAATAATTGTATATATTTTATTAAAAGCATAGTACTTGCATTGATTTTATTTTACGCAGACCTTGTATTTTATAAAACTACTTTGAATACACGCACTTCTATCAAAGTAAAGATATGGATTTCTCAGTATTTTCATTAAATATCTGCAATGGTAAAAACATTTGTGAAGTTCGATGTAATTTAGTTTGAGAAAGCATGATCGACGTTTGAGACCCAAATGCCCAGAGGCTTTTTCAGTTCAGACATATTTGGAGTTCAAAGGATTTTTTCAGTGTCTACTCTAAAGCCTTAAGGCTATGCTAAACAACCGCAACAGATACGTACCTTGAAGGATTACATGGCGGCACTTGCAGTGAAAGGATACAAACCACTGGCAGCTAATATTGATAAAATACATCTACAATAATATTGAAATGGAAACATCTATTTTTGTTTCATACTAGATTCTGAAATGAAATATTTCGGCCGCTGAAATATGAGCGAAAAACATGAATAGTCTCTATATAAAATACTTAATAATGTATATCAACCTTCACATGCGTATACATAAAAATATAAATGAATAATGTGAGTGAAGTTAACGTAGGACGAAAGCCTCTTTTAATATATTTCTACATTTCACTCTCAGACATCAACACGAAAGTAGAATGACGTCAATAACATGACACGCACTGACCTTTAACGGACCCAGAGCGAACACTCGCCGAAGAACTGTTGTTAGCAAGTTAGTAAAATTATATATAGGGAGAGACAAAAGTAAAGTATGCTGTACTTTTTGCAGCATATGGCTCTATATAGGCCAAACTGAGACATAAACTCAAAAAGGTCAGACAATTAATAGGACCGTAAACGTTTATCTGCGTCGACGGGGAATGATCCATTCGGGGGGAATGAGATCCTCCGAAATTAATAGAAACGCCATATGAACAATTGGGAGAGTTCCGCTGATCCTACAAACTCATCATAAAAATAATTGGATAAACCTATTATATTGATGGGCTATCGTTTAGTTCAATTGAGAGTGATATATGGATGAAAAACTAAAAATAAAAAACATCGCAAAACAAGAATTTTCATCATAGGGATGTGGAATATGATATTTTTGCAACAAAAAAAAAACAATTATATTATTACTGAAAAGTAAAATTCCATTAGCAAAAAATATTTAAGTAATATTTGGGAGATGGATCAAAACAATTAATATAGGCGTTTTCCCTATTTTATTTTATGTTTTAGTTTTGCATTTTAATGTCTTGCCTATTATTTTAATTTTAAGTAAGAGAGGCTCTATGAGTGAATGATGCGATTTTTTTAATCGTCTTTGCATTCACATTTTTAGAACTACGAAATTAGGCTAAGCCGAGATCAATACGATCGATCGGTTGTATGAATACTTCCTAATTCGTTGATATGTTGAAATTTTTTCTCCACAATCTGAATTTAAACTCAAAGGTTTACAATAAGAATCCAGAATTATATACCAACACTTGGTCAGCAAATCGCTGATAATCGTTTACAAATAGAAAAATTGACCATCATTAAAACGTCGAATTTTATTGCAATAGGGTTGGTGAAATTTCTTATAGATTCTAATTAAAAAATCAGTATTTGGAATAAGTTAACGATTCATTTTTAAGGTGAATTTATGTTATTTATCCAAATACAATTTTGTTAATAATGAGAGGTCAACTGAATATGAAACTGAAATCCAATTAAAATTACGTGATTAAATCGGCACAGCGGTTGTCGATGTTGACTAAATCATATTCTTGTACAAAGCCATTCTAATGCTGAAACTCGAAGCATAGATAGCGCTCATCGAACCAATTTTGACCCACGGTATCGCCGTGCAAATTTTATGGATTTAAAAAAGCAGATTTGAATAAATAAAATTCATTAGTAGAGCTGCGCTTTGATTAATTTTCACAAGAAAAAAAAGGGGTTGAAAAATAATTAAAAGCTTCGTCGATGTGAATTTATAAGGATAGGACGTACGGGACGTACGTACATTATTAATCTCGATTCCAAACGACGATTTAATGACTTTTAAAGGCTTTCATTCAGTCCTATTTGCAATCCTCCCCCATTGCAAGAGGACGGATTCGTTTGCGTATTTAATTGGAGAACCAAAACAAAGAAACTCGAGAAGCCAGAAAAAACCTTTTCGCTAACAATCAGAAAAAAGCAAGGGGAAAGCATAAAGGCAGGCTTTATCGAAAGAAAATCGCGATGCAAATAATGAGTTAATGTTTCCTGTGCGATCCCCGACAGCGTCATAATTAACGATACAACCTTACAATGAGCCTTCCTATTATTATGACATAAATTTGACCCGCGCTTTATACTGTGGAATTTGCAAAATTTCGGGTTTCGCCAATGTGAGAGAAAATTAGCAATAATTTCCATCGAAACGGCCATTAAAAATTTTCGCTGATAAGTCAAACTAATGAATAAGCCGATAACATTGTGTGCTCTTTGACATTATTATCGGGTCGACTAAAAGTAATGCACTCACGTGTAAACTGGAAATTATGCAGAAAATTTATGCTGAATTTTCACCGCTTTTCAGTTGTTGGCTGCTATTTTTTTTGTGTTCGCTTTAAGAGTGCATTTTCGAAATTAAATTTCAAATATAAAACAAGAACGTGATACACACGGAATGGATACATACCAAAATGGGGTAAACAGCCTCGTCGGTGTGGGGAAATTAAGTAGATCATATACCTGAAAATAAAATTAAAAAATACGAATAAATACTGCGAAATAACATAAAAATATCTATTTATCAACTTTAAATCTGACATGAACGAAAAATTAAAACAATTATTTGAACATTTTTCGCACTTGAGGGCCGATTCGGGGCTGTAAATCCATACATTTTTACTGTTTTTTTTTTTTGTTGCAAAAATTGAAGGCGCTCCCGGCATTGTTTCTGTACAAGCCATAAAAATAAAAGCTTATATAATATTTTTATATAAGGGTATCAATCCCTATAAAACTCTTCTTAATAAGAATTTGAAAAAATGTTAACCCAAATAAAATTTATATTAAAATATCGACGTAACACCATGATGCGGAAAAAATCTATGACTTCATCATAACGATCCTAACATTACTGGGTCGCTTGCCAATTCGCTGTTACGAATTGTCGCATACATGATAAATTGGCGTCAGTATTATTGGCTTAAATGGTGGTAAAGTAATTGACGAAATCGTTGTTATTTTTAAATGATATTTAAACCATTGATCAATGTACTGTGACATGTACAATGTGGATCAACTATCGACATGATGATGTTATGAACTATCACAAATATATCATCTTTATCAAATTTACACCTCCGCACTTAATATTGAAGGCAACATGATCTCAAAAATTAATATTGATACCCGGTAGATCACCTGGGTGAACGAATCAAAGGTTGCTTTTGCGACATTTTAGATAGGGAAAGTGGGTGTTTTTAAAGACTGAGTAGTAATTAGTTTAAGCTTAATTCAAAAAACAATAAATAGTATCCATATAATAATAATGACGGGAGATATTTAAAATCTTCATGATCTGTTTTATTATGAGCGATAATGACGGGATGAAAGACTCGTAAAAAAAAATATTATCACATAACGCGCCCCACGAAAGCCGCCCCCCATTTTAGCCATCCTTTGCAATATGTATAGCGGAATTTATATTCTTTACATTATCTTACGTTTTCTTATCCATATTTTTTCATTTATATCACGTTTCCTACGTGGCATGTCTCAGGAGTGGTGGGTGTGCTCTCGATATGGCGGAAGCTTACGAAAGACAGTAAGAAAAATATATATCGTACCATTAATAATATTCTGACGGTAACAATTCCATTCGTTTCTCTACATAAAAAAAGATTTAAAATTGTATTAGCTCCCGCAGGAGGGAGGGGCCCCGAAAGAAGTGGGGGCCGAAGCGGCGGCGGCAATAAATAACGGCAACCGAGTTAGAGATAATTCGCCAAAAGGCGGCCCGCCCTAACAACGGCGAGAAAGTGCTGAACTTTATGAAAAATTAAGGAAATCATAAACAGCGATTGCCTGCACAAACAATTTAAGTGGAAAGCGATTTTTTTTGCGGTGCTTTAAACTTATCCCGAGAGGAAAATGGGCTCCGTATACCGCAGGCTGTGTGGACCAAAAACATACAGTTTACAACGAAATTTATTATGTACACAATAAAACATATTGTGTTATAAAATATGCAAGAAAAATATTTACATCATTTATTTTTAGCAAAGACCCTGTTTAAGCTCGAAAAAAGTACGCAGAAGTATCGATACAAAAATTTCGATAAGAAAAACAAATAGCCTACATCTTGGAATTGAGTCGACTAGAAACGTCCACAAACATAATGAATTTGCTCTTTATGAATATATAAAATATATTCATGCTCATGTATTGCTGAAAAACTTTTATACGCGACGTAATAATACGTCGTATAAATTCATACAATTAAGAATAAATATACTTTATATTTACCAATGTCATTTGTAGGTTAGCAATAATTTATTTTTATTTAAATAATTTAATTCATGTTAACACATTATATTTTCTATAGCGGATAAAAAATGCATAGAGTTAATATAAATTACCAGTGATTACCCGGCATGCGTTACAATACCACGTCTCGCATAACAAACTGTGTACACAAACAATATTTTTACTATGCCTAAGTTATTCCCACAAGTGTAAACAATAAGTTGACAAAATTTTATCACAATCGGATGAACGATATGGTAGCGCATTAAATACGGACAAACAAACATTGATTTGTCTATATTAGACTATGCCTATGTTACTCGCGCAATCCTTAGCAATAAGTGGACGAAGTTTTATCCCAATGCGATGAACGCTATGGCAGCGCATTACATACGAACAAATAGAGATTTATTTTTATATATTAGAGGTTCGAAATATCGAATGGATGTAAAAATTTAACTATAATTTTGCCCTTAAAACCTCAAAAAAAACGCGACAGGCCGTCCGTTTTCTAATATTTTAACGTAATTAAAATTATATAAATATGACTCGCGTAAATCTTAAAAACTCTAATTATTCAATATGTTCGTAGGATTTTTTTGAACGAAATTACGAAAAAATTACGCCAAATGAAAAATAAAAAAGTGAAAAAATTCTACGTACTTACTTAAACTTAAAGTTAAAACACTCTAGTAGTAGATATGAATAAAATATTATACTGGATGAAAAAATGATTATGGATCATGCGAGATTACTATAGAGTACATACATCTGGCAAGCTCTTAAAGCATTGTATAAATACTGTCTCATGTTTAGGATTGTAGTCTTTTATCAAAGCGACATGTTTTTACTCCGTCTACCGCAATAAGTAAAGTTGTAAGAGACTGCATCAATCTGTCTGACGTTTTATAAATCCTGAAGGAAAACTTTCAATGAGTGCACTTGAATTTAAAAAAATAAAGTGTAAGAAACGTTGAATAGAACTCATTCTTTCCCTCTGTACATATTTTCGAGTAAAAGTAGATCTAGCAACTTCCAGCCGTAAACGCAGTGCACTCTCGGAATATTCAACAATTTATATGTAAATTCGTATCGGGATACAACGCTGATACCATAAGCGTTATACGGTAAACGAACCCTCGGAGAGGATCAATTTATTTGTACGTTTATGATCTAGTTTTAGGTGTTCTTATGTGTGCAGTGCTTATCTTGCTTTATTTGTTTATGATCATCTAGCACGCATGGATCCGGAGGAGGGAACGTACGAGCCTTTTACCAGAATTAGTTGTTGCTTCCAGTCGGCACAGTCAAGTTGAAAAAGGCATTAGCTGCTCTGCAAGCGATCAGAATATTAATGTTAGGTTTCTTTCGGGCAATAACAAAGACCTGGGGAGAAGTTACGTGATTGCTTAGTATGGACGTCGCGATTCGACTCCGTCTAACGCCGAATCCAAAGTCGAATAAAAAGCTCGCGAAGACATATTATACTTATGTGGACGGCACGTATGTGCTCCTTTTTTACGTCGATCGCTCTGATAGCACAAGACGTGCCGTCATGTAAATGTCGCACTAAATATCGGAGAAAATAATAAATAAATTCGAAATGCATTTGGCGTCCCCGCGAAGACCACGTCACACAATAAGGGTTGAAAGGTCACACAAATTCAGCAGATAAAACTATGCGATGTCACGTCGAGGAATAACCGCTGTATGCTTCGCCAAATATAGATCTTCATTGCTGAGATCGGACAGATTTATTACATGGCAAAACTGCAACGATGTAATAATGAAAATTTTCGAACAAAGACTCGGTTCGTATTTCTAGAAATGAATAATTCAATTTTTATATTATACGTCCGTAACACGTTTTTAAGGCTTTTTATAAAGTATTGACATTAAAGGTCATGCTAGAACCATGATATACAAGTTTCTTCCAAACAGAATAATTGCTTGAGTTTTACCCTTATGCAATTGATAATCATACAATAAACACACAAATATCACTACTTTCTTAAATCCAGGAAAATGTAAAATGGATTAAAAAAACAACACTGGCATTAGTCCAAAGTGCATACATTGTGGTCTTTCGCCAAGAAGAATATCTTTAATGATCGATTAGAGAAAAATTTGGTAATATATCTTTAATAATAATATATCTTTGGGTTGTTTAAACTAAAAAACTAAAAAAAACTATTATAGATCTAAGGCTTCTTCAAATCTATAAACATTTGTATTCATTCATCTCCTTGTGCCTTTGACATCGAAGGTAACATGAATCCCTCAGCGAATCACCTGAACAAACATATAAAAGATCCTTTTCTACCATTTTTTTCTTGGAAATTAATGGAAAACCACTCGTGATAACCACGTTGAATGCATGTCATGTAAAATCAAATAAATAGTGACATTAATCTAAATATTCGATTTTGTGGCTAAATCTTAAATTTGAGTGGTAGTCTTAAGCTTTTACTATGAAGCTAAATCTAAATAAAAAAATAAGTTTATAAAATACTCAAGAAACGTAACCAAAAATTAACCACGCATGGAATGACTATTTATTTAAATAATTTTAATAACTTTACTCTCCTAATAGACTTTAATTGGTTCCATGAAATGTCATCGATTAACGAATCTATTTCATTTTAAATTTTAATTAAACATTGTAAGATCAAGTTTGGGACTAATATCAATTTAAACGATACAGCTAGGAGCTTTCATTATATTAAGAGATTTTAAATAGTTGATTGTTAGATCATCAAAGCTTGATACATATAAGAGTAATATAACATTGATGTAAAATGTAAAATTTCTAAATAAAAATATTTTTTTCAAAGATATGTAATAATGTATGAGGCAATGAGTTCTTTGATTATCCAATAAGATACATAAGACGGAAAATAGATCTTCCTTGATAATTTTAGCCATCTACGTAACAAATTATCCTACTATATTAACAAACGCGCTCCTTAACCTTGAAGCTTAATATCGTAGGGATTACGTCTAGCCTGAAAATGACAAAACCATCACAGGAGCTCTCTCCGGGATTCTCTGTAATGTTTTCATACAAAATGAAAGCCTTAACCCTCAATCTGCCTAAGGCTTAAAAGCAAACGATGACAAGTTTGATTATGCATCAAGACAATGAGGACGCTTTACATCTCAGAAGTTAATAATGAAAACTAAATATTTCTAATTAAACGAATCGTTTGTTTCGACTTACATAAGTAAAAAAATTCGCATCAAGTTGATGCAAAATATTTATTTAGAATGCAAAAAAATAGCCCCAGGTTTGTTATATTAAAAAGCGAAATATTCCACTCCGTATTTTGAAAAATACCAAGACAATCACGCAAGACAAATTAATATTGCGTACAAGAAGATACTTACATATTCTAAACAACAAACTTGTAAATTAATCGAGTGAATAATTTAGCTCACGGAAAGCACAAGCCGTTTTATTTACATGGAAACTCAAATTTCCATGAATAGTTAATAAGTTACAAGAAAGTTTGGAGAAATACAAATTGCAGGAGCAAAGAAACGTACGCAAAAAGCTAAATTTTAATAAGAATACAAAAATAACTTTCTTCTGCCCAATAGTATTTCTTTGACAATTTATAATTTTCAAAGCATCAATCATAAATATATGGGATAAATATCATTTTTCGATCGTGTCGACAGTGTAATTATCGGCCGTTTAAAAATTACGCAATAAACGGGGGGGGGGATCATATTGATTAATTAGATAAAAGCGGACATTAACTTTGGCAGTCAATGGTGGATTCCAGGCGGGGTGCACGATACCCCGGCGTGCCGCAGACATCTCTCAGGGGCGCCATATAAATTTAAACCCGTAAATTACCAGACGATACAATAAAACGATAGATTTGTTCGTCGCAGCGACTATTAAAAGGTCGCAAATGCGCAATAATTGCGAACTGGCTTCAAAAATCAATGCGAAGTCACATAAGTATTAATAATCAATACGTTATTGTACGTATTTTACAATTGAAGAAGCTCATCGACGTCATTGAATAGCATAAGGCATATTAAATATTATTCCTTGAAATAATATTCAAGAAAAAAATGCGTGACCATACGGTCACAATCTTTTTTATCATTATTGTGGGATATTATATCATTATTTCCGATCAATCTTCTCAATCCAAATTTACCATGATTCCTTGAATCTGAAAACGTAATTACTTAGACCAGCGGTTCTTAAACGGCGTATACTCTTTCATCGGTTTATAAAATGTTATAAAACATTTTTTTTGAGGTGGCTTTTGACAATCTCTTTTATGGTACTATTGCCAATCATTTTGACGTAGTTTTTCATAGCGAATATATATTTTAAAAATGTAATTTGTAGATTTGAACCAATGAGGATTGAGTTACTAGTACGATCACTTAACTGGGGAACTACAGGTCTATGTTTTTTTTATAGAACATATAAATAATAATATTTCAAATAATTACATGTGTTATAAAATGCAAGACAGGTGGAAAAGGTCAAATTTCTTAATTAAGTTTTATCATAAGGTAAAATTAGCGTTGCAAAATTTTATTTCTAATCTTACTTCGGCTCCGGGCAACTTGCAATGTAACATAGGCATGTTCCTCTTTAAGAGTAATTTTATGTTTAAAACCGGCGCAGAGTCCCTAATGGTCCATCAGGAGCCCGTGGTCCCGCTGAGAACAATTTTAGGAAAGCCACTTTATTGTTTAGGGTCTGCGGATATTAGAGAGTTTACTCTGCTTAGGTATTAATATTTCATGCCACACCTACGACGGCGTTCACTGGGACGTAATGATTTTTCTTCAGCGCGCCTTCAGACGTATAACGACTATTTTAAAATTACAAGATACACCCTTTTTTCGGGCTTTCGAGGATTCTGACGAGTGCTTTCGTTTAATTAATGGAGTAAATAAAGCTAAACTTAGTTAAGCTGTGCCGTCTGTGCAATCCGAAGCCGAGTCGCACTGGCTTAGATTTGTTTGATAAGGACTGAAGGATTAACGATCCCTTTTCGTATTTTAAAGCCTCTGCTATCCGACAGCCATTGTTTATATTCAATTATGTTCATCCGTAATTAACACCCTCCAACCTGGATAATGCTTGGATGCAGCTTAATTCGATTGAGAATACGGTTGCCTAAAATGACCTACTTTATTAATTTCGACGAAATCCTAATATTAAAACTTCGCAACGTTTGATTACAAATTTTTAATGGGCAGCTTGAATGTAAAAAGTAAAAAAATCACTGCCAAACGTTGCTACAGTCGTGGTATTCATTAAGACCGGAAATTAAAGTACCGAACATAAAGCGTTTTACTTCAAAGCGATTTTTTTACGATTGCCTGACAAAAGATATTTTTTCAAGCGAATATCGCGTTTGACATGTCCAAATAATGTTGATCCTGTGGATATAATCAACGGTTTTTAAAATTTACTTTGAGAACTATGTTTCAACTATTCTAAATTATTATAGAGCTTAAATTTAAGCTTAATTTTAAATAGGCCAAAAAATTGGCAAATTTTAACAATTTTTTTCACAGTAAATACACCCTATAATGAAATGAATATTTTTGAGATTTATTATTAGTCCACGGTGTGGAACAATATTTTCATTCAGGCTTACCTGAAACAAAAAGATTCTTAATCTGTAAGTGTGTCGCTATCGTAGTATCGTTAATTAATACTTTTTGTTTAAAAGTAACAAAATGGCGCTGGTTTAAAAAAAGTTTGGAAAAAAACACCTTTTTTGGGGGTATTTTTTATTTATTTTTTCATAAAAAAAATTCTTCAGCTACCTCAGCGTCTTTTTTAGGTGGTTTAACGTATCTGTGAGCTATTCTAGCTTATTTAGAAGATTCGGAACCTTGGTCGTTGGCAAGGCTTATACGTTCTTAGTTGCGCGTCTCCACGAATCTCAATGCATCTTTTTATCCATTATTTTTAAAATAGGTTTAAATGCTTCGTTAAAAGTGCAAGCTGCGAGTATGTCGCGATTTTCAATATTTTTTTTGCCATAAGAAATATATTTCGGTATCAGAGACCATACGCATGCGTTGAAACGAGCCAAGGCATCTTTCCAATAAAATATCAGACATTAATTCCTCATAAATGGGTCTTAAGATTTGCTGAACATCCTCTATGAGAGAGGGGGGGTTGCTTGTACAATTATAATGATCTTGTAGTTGCATGTTATTGCTATTCCCACCAAGAATCTATGCCTTCCGGACAGTATGAATGCTGAGGGGCTTCATCAGTCGAAATTTTTTAATAATATGTGGCCCAAATAGCATTTCTCAATTTTTATTGAATCAGGATGTAGGCGGATAGCTAAGCCATAATAATTAGATTTTTTTTTTTATTAATTTATTAGTAAGATGTTCGGTTTTCGAAGCACTTCATACAGAGTTCTTTCTTTTTTTGCCTTCACTTTCCTCTTGCTTATTCGCCTTTTTTAAAAATCTGTATTAACATGTTTTTGATTTCATTTTCTCCTTACTAAAACAAACATAAGAAAGATCCCTTCTAGTCTGCAAACAAAAACAGGTATAGGGGCAATCCTGTGGCCGCAGCAGTCTTAGAGCCATTGGGGTGCAATCTGGATGAAGTGATTGCTTCGAGCACATTACGCGAATTAGCTGTAAAGCATTGAAATAATCCGAATTTCTTCACCAAAATTATGGACGACATCCTTAGAGATATGTCCTTTCGAAAAATGAAATTTAAAAAAAAACGATTTTTTTGACGTAATAAAGTGAGATACTTTTGATTAACTTAAAAATTGAATTAATGTAATTTTAAGATTTTAAATGTCAATTTAAACCAAAAATATAAAATATATATATTTAAAGTTATCATCAGTTACAATGCTGAATTTGCAAGAAAATTTAAAAGTATCAAAACAGTAAAAAATGTATAGTAAAATGAAAATATTTTCGTATCAGACTATCGCTGCTGCGCCTGTCGAGCATTGATAAAGCGAGCGTCAGTTATTGTGCCATCTAGTGGAAAATAGACGAATCAACAAATTGCACGGCACAAAAATGAAATTCAATTTATATTTGATTTTGATATGTCTAGTCTATGAGAAAATGTATGTGTGTGTCCAAATAAATCCATACAAAGCATATTTATTTTCCAAAGTATAATATATAAGAATTTATATAATTGAGCATCGAGTTTAGAGCAGCTTATTTACGAATGTATACAAAATAGAGGTTACAGATTTCTACAAATATTGCAGATAATCATTGCAGGCTTATTTCAAGAAATGAATAGCGAATTTTTCAGCTTTTTTGTGCGAGTGTTTTAAAACATACAAAATTGATTAACACATTTTTGTATTGTTGGAGCTAATATCGATTACTGAAAAAAGTAATGAAAACCTCATGCGACCGGTTGCAATGGAAACTTTTACATTTTTTCCAGTATTGATTTTAGCCACAACATAATACAAAGCTAGGGGAAGTTCCCCTTTCGCTACATGCGATGATGTGGCAATCCTTGTTCATCAAGAAAATTTTCTTCCGGGCTTTTCCACATAATGAGGTGCATTTACAAGTACTGCATAGAATTCTTTTCATATACGACTTGGCTAAAATACAACCATGGTCACGTCTGTATCTAAAATATTACCGGAAAATGTCAACTTCTCTCGTGAAAAAGTAGCCGGGAATCGATACTCTTCTCATGAAATGAAAAAAGCTCGTCGGGGTGAAAAAATTAAATCAGGTTTGATTATCGGAAAACAGTTTCACCCTGATTGGCTGTGACTCAGTCCTGTTTCTATAATGGTAACTAAGAACACATAAACACGTCGGTCGACAATAGTTCGAACCAATAAACACATCCGTACCCGAGCGAGTCACGTTTGTTTAATATACAATACAGCTTGCTCGTCAACGAACATTCGACGCGATAATTGGACTTCTCCACATTTCCATCCGAATTAGTTATGTACACAGAATGATTCGAAACCGCTCAAATTCGACTGCGGCCCGACTAAAATAAAGGCTTTGTAAAAAAATTAATAACTTCAAAATGAAATACTTTGCCTTTGAAACGCAAATACATGCTACGTGAAATCTACGTTTAAAAAAATACGGGCGTTTTTATGTCAATGCAAAAATATTTCTATTGCTTAAAATTCTCTGCATTTTGCGGAACCATTTGAATATTTCAAAAATACAAAAGTAAAAGCAAAAAACATCTAACGGCGCCTAGAATTTGACAGATTTCAAACTTCGAAAAGAAATAACCAAAAAACCATTATGCATCGTAAATTAATCATTTAATATATATATGTACACTTAATTATTATTTTTTATGCTTCCTAGTTTTTAAAATTTGTATGTAGTATACTTATCTCTACGAAGTCTGTCAAACTGATGGGCTAGCAGATTTCATAATAATCCTTATATGTTTGCTTTGTTTGTCATTCCTCCTCCTATAATGTAAACTAACAACTTTTCAAGCAATCATGAGTAAATCCAGGATATACAATAAAATAAGAAACAAAATTATCAACATCAATGAAGATTGTTCTGAGGATACCTCCGAAGAAGATCAGTGTGCATTAGGCCAAAGCGAAGCTGGCAGTGAAAGTTTGAATACATTGAAAGTGGAGAAATAGAAGGATCTTCCAATAGTGAAGAGGAAAACTTCTTGAAAGTGTATCGTAATAAGAAAGAGATGCGTATTCTTTCTAGTACAGGATTGAGATCCAAGATTCCCGTAAAAAATGTGTTACAATAATTATGTGTAAAGAACAACGCTCGTTCTTCTTGTTAACGTATCGCCGACTAGTTGTGTTGCAAATATTGATTTATCTATTGTTGTAAATCGAATCACTTTTCAAATCCTGGAAATCAGGGCATATCCGAGCCAATCAGGATGTAAATCGAGTTGATCAATCGAAAATATCAATCTCCTAAATTTGTCAGTACAATGAATTGTTTTTTGTCGAATTTGAACCCTCGCCTTTTCAACTAGAGTTCAGGATCTAAACTACTACACCGACACTTGATCTCTATGGAGTTTGCTTACGTCCTAACTTTATATATAGTTAAGAATATAAAAATATACATGGTTTTTTACCTCGGTTTTATAATTTTCATTGTGTAAAATAACGAGAGAGAACTCTTGTGACAACTCTGAAGAAAGATGTAAAAAAAATAGAATGACAAAAAATGTACGAAAAAAGGCAACAACCCCCGCAGGGAATAGATACGAGAAAAAATGAGGAAAATCTCCGAAGCATCTACCAGGGAAGAGGTCAAATTGAAAATGATGCTGATTAAATAAAGCATTGAAATTTCTATGTAGTCTCTAAAGACCTGCTTCGCTATATACTTATAAAGATGAATCACATCAACAAAAAATATTTAGCTTGTAATTAGATGGAAATATTGATAAAGATATGGCGTAGTGGAAATCTGCACTTGATTTCGTGTCGCTTCACGACGCGCTTCGCCTAAACCGCAAAATTATAATATAATATTATTAGATATAAGACTTAAATGTATAACAAAAACAATTAATTTATTGAATGGATCAAAATGTATGTTGCAAAATGTGTTTTGCTTATTTATTTGGGGAAATTCTGCACCCTATGCAGAAGTAAGCTTCGTGTTTATAGGTTTTAAGCTCCCAGTATGACAAATGCGCACATTTTATACATGCAGCGTCTCTCCAATACTTGCTGTAATTTATCTCTGCTATTTGCACAATGCACTTCCATATGATGTATGCGAACAATGCCGCAGTTTATTCGGCTTCAAAGGACTTACAATGTAATTAAGAAATTCAATTTTCTACCTAAAAGTACTCCTCTAATTAAAAAGTCCAAAAAGCTTCGCTGCGCTTTTAAAAAGAATGCAAAGCTTTTGAATAAAACAATTAACACTAAAGTTTTAGCACCGTTCGAAAGAAGTAGAGCGATTTCGAACGTGTATTTGCGTGTCGAATACACAATAGGGTTTCCATTTGGTAAATACACAAATGTTGAAGATTAGACGAATTATTAATATTAAATCTTGTCTCCCTAATAACGCAATCTCGTATACGCTATATTAAAGTATTACGTGTATAGAAATCTTATGCTGCATGAAGAATAATCCCTGCGGTTAGGGAACATTCACAATTGGATTACAGAGGATAGGGCTCTCTATTAAGGCTCAAAGGATAGGAAAATGAGAATGAAAGTTCAATATTAAGTATGGATTAAACGTATATAATCATATTCGCGAATTGTCGACACTTTATGAGATGACATAAAATAAAAGCATCCGTTCTTAACAACCCTTAAATCTGATAGAATAATAAGTATTTAAAAATATATATATTTCAGAAATAATGGTTTCGAAGCGTTAAGCGGTTTTAACGTATAATTTTATAGTTGGTATCGCCTCAACCGTGCAGGCATAAATCCGTTTTGGGAGTTCAAAGTTCCCCCAGGAAAATCATCGGTTGGATTCCGAAAGAGTAGTTTTAATGCCAAGTTGCTAGACAACCACCTTACGGAGGCCAACAACCCTCGATTTCTTCGCTCTGTAATGTACGATTATGCCTGTAGACATTTGACCTACGAATTTAACAGAGAGCATGACTTGCATCCGCAATGAGGAAGGCGAGAAAAGCGAAACTATCAATCCACATTAACACTTTGATTTTCAATTTTGGAAGAATCCTTTCGACGCCTAACTCTTTTAATTCGAAGCCCACAATAAATCAATGGCGACCTTTCAAACATTTCAGACAATTGGAAATTAATAATTCAACGAATACGTTCATTTCGTGTATAGGACTAATAACTTTGCCCTTCCAAGTATTTAACGATCCATGCGACTCGTCAATTTTGTATCTATCGTGAATTAATACTTACTTTTGAATAGAACAACACGAAAGATATAATATTTATCATATTAATAAATAATTATAATTATGTATGTAGCGTGGGAATAATTTGCGATTGTTTTTATTGATTATAAAAATAAATTAATTAATTTCGTCGTTTAATATCGATTTTTGGTCGTCAAAGCGGGTCGTTTAAGTTGGCGTTTGGACCTCAACCCTTCCGAAGGGTTGTGGGCCGAGCGACTTCGTTCTGTTCTTTTCTGGGCGCCTTGGGGACCAGTCGTGTTAATTTCGCGTTACGTTCCCATCATCAAGCCTCTGCGTCGTGATCGTCTGCCGTATCACAAAATGGTAAATAAAATTTATTAAACGAAGTTCATCATGTTTTAATTGTTTTCCCTCTCGTTTTTGAGGTTTCCTCCTTTTTGGTGTCGTCATATGAGCGGTCGAAGTTAAAGAATCGCCCCCTCGGCGGAGGTATACGCATTTTTCCGTCGCGGATGTTTCGAGTTTGTTTCGGTGCCGCGGGGCTCCTTCACCCCTGAGGGCGGAGCCCCCTCGCTTCTCGTCGAGGCCCTTCGGGCCGAGATGAGAGGCGCAGGGGTGCGTCCGGCCTCCGGAGCGCCCCGCGATTCGAGACGCCCCTCGTGGTGGTCTGCTTGAGGCAGCTGCGACGAAGATTGCGGGCCCCCGAAGACGGCAAGGGGCTTAAACGCAACACTGGTGTCAGAAGACTGGGATCTTCGACTGCGACGACGCCGAAATGCTGTCAAGGAGGACGACGACGACGACGATGGCGCATCATCAGAAGATGTTGAGGCGAGCACGTGGCCACGCCGCCATGTTGGACGCGTCGGCGTCATATGGTTCGACGCACGATAGCGTCACCACCGGACGCCGAGATCAGCTCGACGCCGCTAGGAATGCGCCCCTTGAGCGCATCGTCCGCGGAGGGAGAAGCTGAGGCGCCATGGAAGGCGCTAATTCCAGCCGACCACGTGGCCTATGGAGGCAGACGCAGCGTCGCTGGAAAGCGCCACAACCTGAGATGCAGCACGAGCTTCCCGATAGCTTGAGCTGCAGCTTCACAAGGATGGCCGTCATCAGAACGAGGAGTTTATAATGACAGGAATTCTTGGTCAGGTATCTCGCGGGTAATCCGCGAGACATTGTAAATATTTTCTTAATAATTTTTATGCGTGACCTTTAAGTTGTTTATAATATTTTAGGGTTTGTCGCGCAATAGATAATGTAAGTTGTTGTATAAAGCGATCGGCATGGTGTGATTAAAATATCGAACTATAATGGTTATGAAGCGTCATCAAGCTTGTCTTTTGCGATGGATGAAGAGTTAATTGTGGATTTCTATTGTTGTAAATATTTCTTATCTTGAGGGCCGATAGCGGTGCTTCAAGACATGGGAAAATCCCATCCGCTTTATCAAGCAGGGCTCGGGGCGCTAGGTATTTGTAATCAACCGGGTTTTTTTGTCTTGCCGATTCGTGGTATTTTGGTTTGTAAACGGCGTTGCATTTTTTTGTATGTATTATATGCATGTCGTTCGAATTTATTTTAGGTTTTAAAATATGTTGAATATTGTTAAAGATAATGCCAGATGTTGCAGGGTGAATTGTATGAAATTTTCAGGTACAGTCCCAGAGATACCCTTTGCAAGCGGTCGGTATCGTTTAGAACAGCTTTTATTGTCGTCGCTTTGGTTTCTTTGTTTTGTAAGCTTCTCGTAAAGAGTGTTGTAATTGTTTAGAAGCAAGTCATTTGGTAATTTTGATTTTTTTTTGAAGAATAAGGTCGTCGGAGAACCATGGTTCGTGAAGTATTTATTGTGAGCCACGATGCTTTGAACCAGGCGCTGGCGAGCGGGTGATGCCGTCAGGCTGGTAGCATGTGGTTGTTTAGTTTTAGTTGCGACGCTCTGGATGAGCACCAGGCGCTGGCGGGCGGGAGATCCCGCCAGGCTGGTGGTATGTCGCGTAAGGGTATTTGAATGGAAGCAACAATAGACGCTGGCGACGGGAAATCCGCTGCGATAATTGTTATGGGTCTTCCAGATCAGGGCGGATCGAACCACCTCGGTGGATTTGATCGCTGCCATCCCTATCCTATTAAGAGGCACCGTCGTGACCGGTGATGTAGGGTTGGCAGCCGAAACCTTCAGTTTCGCGCAGTAAGGTGATACTTCACGTACCAAGGGGCATCGCGACGAACGTAATTAAATGAAGTTAAATTATTTTCTTTACGACACAGGATGGCGGCGACAGTGACGAGCTGAATATGGTTGTTTAGTATTATTGTTTCAATTGTTTTAGATTTGTTCGATTTGTCTAGGCCTCGCACGATAGTTTTCGATCGCGAGAAGTAGAGCTGCAATGGAATCACGGAGTACGCAGTACCAGAGAAGGAGCTTTCTGTCTATTCGTTGTCTATTTTCCTTATTCTTCTGTTTTGTTCTGGTTTATTCAAAGAAATATCTCGCGATAGGACACGGTGACGAATCTATTGATGTCGCAAATTAGATAAGTCGAGGTCGAGGAGAAAGTAGTTTTGTTTAAACTAGTCATCCGCGTAAACTTCTAAGGGAGTGCCGGTTCGGAGGGATGATTGTTTTCATCGCCAAACAGGCTAACGCGCGTAGACGTCGCGTAGCGATACGGACGTCGTGATGAATGATAAAGCTTACTGTATTTTTTTAAAATAAATTTAGAAATGTAAAGAACAGACTCATGAAGGTTTCATTGCAGGAGCAGCAAGGTTCTAACAGTACTTCTACAGGAACATCAGAAACATTTCTTTTCTCTTTTGAAAGATCCTATTACTGTGGATCTATATTTCATTTTCATATGTTTTTAACTTGTTTTTGTAAATAAAAATACTACTTGTTTTATTTTATGGTCACGGTCAAAGTTTACCCCTGATTTCTCGGGCCGTAAAGCAAATGCTGTGACTTTTGTTAAGTCGGGCAGGGACGCTTTTTTTTTCTTTTTTCTTTTTTTTTTATGCGGCACGATTGCGAGGCATGGGATTGGATTGATCGGGACGATTCAATTGCTTAAGTCGGGGGGAGTGTAGCGTGGGAATAATTTGCGATTGTTTTTATTGATTATAAAAATAAATTAATTAATTTCGTCGTTTAATATCGATTTTTGGTCGTCAAAGCGGGTCGTTTAAGTTGGCGTTTGGACCTCAACCCTTCCGAAGGGTTGTGGGCCGAGCGACTTCGTTCTGTTCTTTTCTGGGCGCCTTGGGGACCAGTCGTGTTAATTTCGCGTTACGTTCCCATCATCAAGCCTCTGCGTCGTGATCGTCTGCCGTATCACAAAATGGTAAATAAAATTTATTAAACGAAGTTCATCATGTTTTAATTGTTTTCCCTCTCGTTTTTGAGGTTTCCTCCTTTTTGGTGTCGTCATATGAGCGGTCGAAGTTAAAGAATCGCCCCCTCGGCGGAGGTATACGCATTTTTCCGTCGCGGATGTTTCGAGTTTGTTTCGGTGCCGCGGGGCTCCTTCACCCCTGAGGGCGGAGCCCCCTCGCTTCTCGTCGAGGCCCTTCGGGCCGAGATGAGAGGCGCAGGGGTGCGTCCGGCCTCCGGAGCGCCCCGCGATTCGAGACGCCCCTCGTGGTGGTCTGCTTGAGGCAGCTGCGACGAAGATTGCGGGCCCCCGAAGACGGCAAGGGGCTTAAACGCAACATGTATAATAATCAAAAATTTAAATTATCGAACTAACAGCTTCTCACATGAATCGCACACATGCTTACTGGCGAAGATTAGCTAATTAGCTCTGTGAAGATTGGTGATATCAATTGTAACCCGAAAATCAATTGTGATTAGAACAACGAACGAATTTGTGTAATTTCTAGTTCGGATGATGATCTACATCTACACTATCAGTGAGCTTGAAATATGAAGAAAAGATTCAAGTCGTCAACCAGGACGAACTACTCACTGACGATAAACCCTCTGCAGTACCAAAAAAATGAAGTTCGCACTTCATGGTTGTATACCGTATGCAAAGTACTTATGTGTTTGAAAGAAAATGTGCTTTAACAAGTACCATTCATAAATACATGTAGCATGGAAGGACTGTTTATACCTTGTAATTAACTTTCAATAATTTTACTTTTACAATACTTAAAATTAAAATATTTTAATTAAATTAACATACTTTAAAAACAAATTTATTATTAAAAAAAAATTCTCGTTACAAAAATTAAAAAAATAATTGTATCATAAAACTGTGTTTTGATTTTTTTAAATCGTGGGGTGTTTGTTTTAAGTAAGATTATAAGAATACTGTAAAGGAAATCTGAAAATAAATTGATTTAAGATCCGCGTTCGCAGATTTACTAAACATATTTAATATCATAAAAGTTGAAAGCAATATATATTAGAATGAATATAAGCTTTGGCGAATGATAATGCAACCGAACTATTTATTACGAGGGGTGTTAAATATCTCGTCAATCTACGTCGACATCAGAAAATGTCATTTGAATGTCACAAGAAATAATTATGTTTTCCCTCTGGATGTTGCTAATTAATTCCAGGTCAGCTGATTTCAAAATGGCATCTGTTTTAAAAGTGAAATAATGAAATCGCAGATAATTCATTCAAACGTATGATATTAAAAAAAAAATCATAACAGATGGGTTGTACAAAAAAAAGAACAATATTTCAATTAAAATCTTGTATGAAAAATGAAACATAATTCGTTTTCCTTTTCGGGGTCGTAACATGGCACGGGAAATTATTTTGTATTGTTAAGGAGCGAAAAAAAATTTCGCCCAACTTTGTTGTTGGCAACACAAAAGAGCCTTGGATAAGATCAAGAAATCTCATTGTACAGTTTGAGAAAATATTTAACGTTTAAATGAACCAAGTTCCTCAGCTGAAATTAACTTAATGTCAGACTTTAAATTAACGAATCTCCTTAATAGTTGAAAGTTTATATGAAAATATAATATTTTAAGATATATATGGATCGAATTTTCCGAAAGTTCAACCCTTGGCATTTGAAAACCATAATAAAACACGGTAGGTTAGTTAGGAAGAAAAGGCCATAAACCGCGGTATACGTTTTTTTCCGTCGACGTAATGTAGCCTGAGGGAAAACGAGGCACATACTAGTTATACAAGCCTTAGTTTTAGAATGGGTAGTTTTATAAAAATGCTCTTAAGCGCCTTGTTAAATGCGAATGGGGGAGTTTCTCAAATGTATTGCGAAATATATATAAAACGAATACGTCACGGACGTGTCCAAAAATAGACTAGATTACCCAAAAGGAACGTGCGAGGCAATAGGAAATAAAATAGTAATTTAGCATAAAGACTTTGAGAAGAGCTGGCGTTGGAAGGAAAGGTCGGGAGGCTAAAGGCGACGTAATCTCAAATATACGATCTGAAGACTACGCCTCGAGCATACAGATTCGGTAGAAAGGAGAGTAGATAGCATCCAGAGAGAGAGGTACCAGGATCAGTGTATTTAATATCGAGGAGAGATCAGTGAGCTGTGAAGTAATGCAATCTCGTCTTTCGCCGGGCTAAAAGGATGTCATACGAGATATTACTCTAGCCTAAGTGCCGGAATTAAATATGAAGGAGTCCTGAAAGACTGCGATGACGAGCATGAATTTTTAAAGCGATATTTTTTCACAGAATTTCATTGTCACTCCTCAGCATACATAGTTTGGCGAGGGAAAAAAGAGATCGCCAAAAAACTTAAACGTCTAGCGGCAGACTAAGCAAAGTAATCTGAAATGGATAAGAGGACGGCTTATATTAATAATTGAAGAAAAAAAAAAATCATCTGCAAAATTAGACATTTAGAATTTCCACCCTTGTTCATTTACGACAAGTTCATGAG
Source organism: Stenopsyche tienmushanensis (assembly GCA_008973525.1). Lineage (NCBI taxonomy): Eukaryota > Metazoa > Arthropoda > Insecta > Trichoptera > Stenopsychidae > Stenopsyche > Stenopsyche tienmushanensis. The sequence continues at coordinate 28,465 of WACJ01000494.1, forward strand.
CAAAATAATAAGCGAAGATTCATTTCACCCATAATAATTTTAATCGCCAATCAAAACGCAATATATGATAGCATTACATTCAGCAATTAAAACAGCCATCAAATTCAATATTAAGCCTCAAAGTATCACAATCACGTCAATAGATAAAAATTAAATCTTCAATAAAACGCTTCTCTGTAAATAGAATCACCATGGTGTCGTAGACCACAGCTAATAAATGCACGATTCTATCCACATTAATAGCACATATCCAATTAAAGAGACTGTATCCAAGTAAACGTAGGGGAGGAAGGTAGAGCCGTAACGTCTTTGATCGGGCAAGTGCCACTAATCTAGTCAAAACCACACATTCGTTAAGGTAGCGATTGTCAAACTGTGTTTCGCAAAAATTTCATCCGTAAAATTGACATGATAGCGCTTTTTACAAATAGATTTCATAGGCAGCTCTGCGCGACTTTATTAACCCGTATAGTGGTGCAGTCGCTTATTTGTGAGCGAATTCAAGTAATTCAAAAAGAAGACTTTTGTACATTGAGCTCTGAGAGAGACAGAGATGAAGAGGGTCTTGCACGTTGAGTTTGGAGAGAAACAGAGATGGAGACATTATATTGCAGGTCGGAGATTGCGAATGTGAGACAGAGACGGAGAGAATATCTTGCATACATCATTCGATTGCATAGATCATTAACCCAAATTTATCGACTAATCCTGAAAAATAAGATGATTTGTATGACAATAAATGGTGGACAAGCAAATATAGCATCTAAGATTATGTTGATTTTAAATTAGCTCACTACTCAAATGATTAATCGCCTCGGTATTTACCTTTCTAGATCCAGACAATCAGGGTAGATCCGAATCGATGCGATTGATCGAAAATGTTAACACTTCTAATCTTTCAAATCGACAAGGATTTGAATCCTCCCCTTTATAATAAGAGTACAGGATCTTATCCATTATATCATCATAACTATTGTCGCTCATTCATTGGATGATGCATTCATAGATGTTGAATTGCAAGTAAAATTGTATTTTATCGTGATAACTATAAAATATTCCATTGGGATTCGGCTGTTATTCCGCTTGAGTTGCGATGTAGTAATATTTCATGAGATACAAGAAATTACGGTTGTCGGAGACATTGATCAAGAAATGCAAAAACAGTACAGCGCATTCAGAATATTAATGTGCATATCTACAGTAGGAAGACATAATATCCGCTGTCATCGATTATTCACGGTATCTTCCCGTCTCTCCAGACTCTTAGTCATAAATATGGCAATTTACATGCTAAATTTCGCCTCTAAAATAATCCAAGCATGCAAGAACTCTCTCGCAATTTTCTCATTTTTCTCACTCAAGAGCGCAAAAGACGTAATTAAAAGTTCATTAAGCGTGGAAATCTGATTAAAGGAAACAAAGTGGTGCAGGCCATAAAAAGTGTATGATCTGAAAGAGTAATCTATTGGGGCCTAGACGAAAGTGCGTCAGAATGAATAGAAAGTGGCGGAGGCGCCAGCCCGACGGTCGTCTCAGTATTAAATGGAAATAGAGTGTCGTTACGGCCTTGTCCAAAAGTATAACGAAAGAAGAACCAACCAAGCAATAACCAGCAAGCTTTGTGGCCGACGCTGCTCGAACATGCCGAAGAATTTGCTAAAATCGGAATGTAGACGACATATTGTTAACGGCCTAAATAGGATGAACCGATTAACATACGCTCCTTACTTTTCCTATCGGCAGACAACCTATTAATTATTCAACAGCAGAGATTAATTAGTGAAGATATTTCAGCGACGACGTAATATGCAGTGAATTAACTACGGCCTTTAAAATCCACATACGCGAACGTATTTTCGAATGTCGATCCTATAGAAAGGAGCGCTTCTCAAAAACATCATCCATAATGATTTTATCTCGATGAGACAGTGTAGTTTCAACAAAACAATATGGCCCCTAGTACACCATCCCTTGACATTTTTTTTCATCGTGTACAAGCCTATATTCAGCTATTTTGGGGATCGAAGACAAGATGGATAATTTGATAGAAAGGGGACATGCCGTGTACTGGACTAGGTATATAACATAGCCCAAGCAAAGTAATCCAATTTAAAAACGGAGCTCGCACAACCAAAGAATGTCAAATAATTTTCAGATTAGTTATACGGTATTATAATACTAAAACAAGTAATTGTATTATTTTAATTCAATTCAATGATAACCATTAGATTTATTGTTAAGTTGTGTTTAAATTTTTAAAATAGAAAAATCAGAAGGAATCAGCTGTTGATCATGATTTTGCCAGTTGTAAAATATCGGGTAGCCTGTAACGGATGGCAAGACATGTCGTTATGTAAGTCATTGGTTCGCTTTCTATCAAATTAACTCTCTTAAACACTCTAAGCGAGATTCGTCGCAATTTCATGGCAACAACTCAGTTCGAGTCACGCCATCGAAATGAATAAATGCAGACATTCCACGTGTCTGCATAATGGCGACAATCAAAATTTGGTTCATTAAAAACATGAGGAAAACATGGAGGTTTCGACATTATAATAACCTATAGGGTAACATACAAGAAGATATGCGAATAGATTACAACTCTTGAATTATCATTTTTATAAGTTGTTACATGAGCTCTATGATTAGTCGCCAGAAATAAATCTTGATACCGATATTCTTCGCATTGCGCAATTAATTGGTTCCGAGAAATTGTTACATGAGATGAAATCGCGTAAACCATATCCCAATTTTTTCACCACATATATGATTATAGTGATTCATTTAATCGGGTGACTCTCCAAAAACAATTTCAATAAATCGAACACAATACTAAGGGAAGTTTATTAGAATATATACGAGGGTGATTCAAATATAATCCGGAATTTTGATTTTTGATTATTAGAAATATATAAAAATACATAAAAATTAGAAAAAAATGCATCGGATAGGAAGCTTCTTGATTCCGTGACGTGGTGGGTGTTCAAGAATTTCAAGAATAAGTGCACAAAATTTTGCCTGACATTATCATATCATTTTCAAAAAAATCTTCCAGAACGCAGGCACATTTCATGAGAGATGAGAAATACGAAACCCTATCCCACAGGCGGAAAAAAAACGATATAAATAATTTCACATCATAAGGACAGAGTGGTATCGGATAACAAGGGAATAAGAACAAGTGTTTCCATCAAGACCACGAGAGCAATTTCCGAGGTACGAATCCCATCAGTCAAATTAGCGAGTGCCAGTAAGTGACAGACGCTTCGTAGAGAATGATAATAGGGTGCATTAAGATGACTCGCAGATAAAGATGGGATGATGAATGAGATCCTCGTGTGAAGCCACGACAGAATAAGCACATAAAATGTTCGATATAAACGCCATTACGATGTCTCGAAGACGATTGATGGCAGCGAGCAATTCTGTCGTCAATCCTGCGACTCTTTGAATTTCACGAAAAGCGTCGCTTGAAAGGATGCTGTTAATTAAGAGCTGAGGTCATTTAACAGCAACAAATTTAGTCGAGGTGAAGCATCCGATTGCACAATGTGCGACGAAACATGACCATGGTACCAGACTTCAATTAATCGCATTTTTTATGGTTATCACTGGAACATAATTATACAAAAACAACTCAATCAAAAGATCTATTGTATTTTGAAATTTACATATAATTTGTTTGTAATGTGTGTCTTCGATAGATATAATGTTAGATATTGAAAAACAACTTTTACTCATCCTTGCCATGTGACCTGTATCAATAGATTGCTATTTCTCAAATGTGATGCAATTAAAATGCTTGAATGTATTTATTTACAACACCAACATATTATTCATCAACATAAAATTATTATAATCATCGTCATAGTTCAGCCACAAACAATCCATTGGCTAGGGCCTCTTCAATATCCATCTCGTCTGTATCATAGCCATCAAAACTATCTGTATTACAAAAAATCCAGTCCAGATAAAGAATTAAAGCCAGAAAAATGCAAAACAAATATTTTCCAATAACGTGAACAAAGACGAAGTCATTGAATAGAAACGCGTCGCCAACGGATTATTTACAAAATAACTGCAGAAGCAACATTTTTTAATATTGCAGTCTTAACATTTTTATTTATTGTTCTATAGTTGTGCTTATAATATGCTAAAATACCAAAAGATATGACAAACATTCAAATGGAATTTGCAGTGTTTTTGTGGTCGTTTCAAATTTACTGCTTAAAATGTGCTTAGATATTTCGAAGAACAAGACGATTTAAAATATATTTCTATGTGACACAAAAGTTTCTTAAATCTGATCTTAGTGTGAGATTTCGACATCTAGAAAAATATTAATGCAAATAATATAATATACGTTATGGTTATTGAGATGTATACTTGAAAAACGCATATTAAAAATATTATAATTTTGTTATGATCTATGAATATGGTAATTTGATGTGGTACTACTTGATATTCCATACTCATTCATTGGGATTTTTTTCATTCGATTTTTATCCATATTTTGTGCATCACGTACATACATAATGCAAATTTAAACTGTTCTACGTGGGCGGATAGTTGTATTTTGAGCACAAGGGATGAAAATATGCCAAATCCCTCATATCATATGTATCAATCGTTTTTACACATTAATCACGCTATTTTAAAAACCGTCCATTCATTCTGGTCTGTGAGCAGCCACGTACCGAAAATAATCGATGATTAATTTAAGGTCAGATGAGCATCGCAGCTTCATGAAGATTCCTCATTTTCTGCCATCTTTTATCAAGCAAGTAAGCTCAACCATAAATAGGATTATCCCTCGGGAAACGAACACAGCGTTTTGATATTCAGATCGGATCTTCTCCGGGGAGGAGTGGAAAATTAATGTTCGGATGATGTGAAAAGTCCACCCTCCCCGATGATGAGGAATATCTGACGTGCAAAATTGTTACAAATTAAGCAATCACAATTCAGAAGTTAGAGCCTCACGCGGAAACGTCGCCAGGGCTAAATGGGGCGAAAGGTAAAAGGGCCCAGTTTTTAATATCGAGCATTATCTGCGATGCACGTAATGTTCTAAATTTACATAATGGTACAATTAAGGTGAGGCGCTCCGAACTTAAAAGGCCGCCCCTCTGATGAAAATGTATGTACATTATAATCATTTTATGCTTCCCAAATATTTGAAGATATTAAGCAGTAAAAATGTATTTTTGAAAATCTTTATCGCTGTCATAAATTCACTACTGCAGATTTATTTGTCCTATTTAATCCACGGTACTTACAGTGCGCCAGAATTTCACAGTTAGGTCCAACGTTCAGTACATAAAACACTAAGCCAACATTTTTTCGATATTCAACATTACAAGCTTAACCAGAACCTATTTATTAGCATCTGCTACGTAACTGAAATTTGGCTTCGTATGTAATAATCCTTCAGAAATTACGTTATAGACTTACAAAAAACCATTATAAATCAATTGTAAAGAATTGAAAAATAAGCCATTTTTTTACACAAATATAAAATTGTATTTCTAAATTTCTTCGTTTTCATGATAATCTGATGTTGTCATATCGGGTGAATGTGAAAATTGAAACTTTAATTGATTACATTATTATTAATTAACGTTATTCAAATTGTATGTGTCTATGGGCAAAAATCATCTTGAGAGTTAAATCGAGTTGAATTGGAACGAATGCATCCTTCTAGAGATAACCGTTTTTTTACATCAGCAAATATAATATGTATTAATTTCTCGCTCGCAGATACAATTTAATTAAATAAATATCTTGACCTGGTTTTGCAAACTGCCATATATGCTTAAAATTTCAGACCATGCAAAAACCGCATGCAAAAATGTCATTACGAGAAAAACGCGTTTAAAGTTTTAAGTACTATTTTTTTTAACGGGAAATATACTACTAATTAGCAATCCCAGCTTCATAAAAATATTTTCAGCTACCTCAGCCTTTTTTTTTTTGGCTGATTTGGCGTATTTGTGAATTGTTCTAGCCTATTTAGAAGATTCGGATCCTTGGCGGTTGGCAAGGCGTATACGTTCTTAGTTGTGCGTCTCCACGAATCTTAATGCATCTTTTTAACCATTATTTTTAAAATTTTCTTGCAACAAGAAATATATTTCAGTCTCAGAGACCATACGCATGCGTTGAAACGAGCCAAGGCATCTTTCCAATAAATTATCAGACGTTAATTCATCATAAATGGGTCTTAAGATTTGCTGAACATCCTCTATGAGAGAAGGGGGGTTGCTTGTACAATTATAACAATCTTGTAGTTGCATGTTATTGCTATTCACACCAAGAATCTACGCCTTCCGGACAGTATGAATGCTGAGGGGCTTCATCAGTCGAATTTTTTTAATAATATGTGGCCCAAATAGCATTCCTCAATTTTTATTGAATCAGGATGTAGGCGGATAGCTAAGCCATAATAATTAGATATTTTTTTTATTAATTTATTAGTAAGATGTTCGGATTTCGAAGCACTTCATACAGAGTTCTTTCTTTTTTTGCCTTCACTTTCCACTTGCTTATTCACCTTTTTTAAAAATATGTATTAACATGTTTTTGATTTCATTTTCTCCTTACTAAAACAAACATAAGAAAGATCCCCTCTAGTCTGCAAACAAAAGCAGGTATAGGGGCAATCCTGTGGCCGCAGCAGTCTTAGAGCCATTGGGGTGCAATCTGGATGAAGTGATTGCTTCGAGCACATTACGCGAATTAGCTGTAAAGCATTGAAATAATCTGAATTTCTTCACCAAAATTATGGACGACATCCTTAGAGACATGTCCTTTCGAACAATGAAATTTAAAAGAAAAACACATTTTTTTGACGTGATAAAGTGAAACATGTATTAAAGCATCCATTTTGTTTACCTTCCCAACAAGTCTATTTGGTTCTATGCTGCAGTCCATAAAATTCCAAGTATCTGTGATCATTCTGGGATATATCGACGTGGATTTGTGTCCACTGGTTCATGTTTATTTGCTTATTTAAACGTTCGGATTCTGTTTTGTTTTTTGCTGGGTGTTAATAATTCTCCGTAACGACCATTAGTCGCTTTGGATTGTCTAATAAAAGGCGCAAGAGTTAAATGGCAACTCTAAAGGAAAAAATAGTTTATAAATATATTCTCACTTCACAGGGTCTCGATACTAACTGAACACAAAAATGGCACTAAAAACAAATTCAAAACTCTTAATTATTTAAGCACAAGCCATGACAGCACAACTCAAATACTCAAAATATTTATAATATTTCTTCTAAACTTGAAAATCAAGATAAATCTAATTTATCATGTTGTGTTTATAAAAATATTTTTATATCGCTTTTTTTATTAGACAGTTTGAATTTAAGTCCGTGCATTACAGTGTTATCGTCCGGAGGAATAAGAACGATAAGTATTATATATCCCGTATAAATTATTAGATATCAATCTCTAGTTGCATTTGCACAACGTTCGAACATATCAATGCATATTTATTTCTTGTTTATAACTTACTTAAAGAACTGCAATATTACTAAATCGTTTTAAAACGTCTAATTTCAGTATAAATCAATATCAATACATAAATTCCATTTTCAGCATTTCAAGGGGCTAAGAATTCCTATTTGTCTTATTATACATGAGTGTACAATAAGATATTGACACTATATCACCTCCACAAAACATACAGTTCTTCATGCATTCGATATAGAAGGCAGCAAGATCTCCGAGTTTCATTTTTAAAGGCTCATCCAGAGTGAACGTATCGAAAGTCGTTTTCCCAGCCATCTTAAGAGGGAATGTGGGTGTTTTTTTGTAAACTAAGCATTTTTTCATGGAAAAGTAAACTACTCGAGATGACCATGCTGATATTACTATAAAGGGCTTTCTGGAGTGCATAAAGGCAAGTTTCTCCTTTTTTCACAAGTGGTAGGATATCTTATACTCGATATATCCTTGACTTCGCGCATATTTTGTCTTTTAGAGATTACCCTCCACAAGTCGATGACTTAAAAGTGGTACACAAGGAAATGAAAAATGTTGTCAATCATCTATATAAAATACATTACCTCGAGCAGATAAGATCGAATAGAAGAAATTTCGATCGCAGCCAGTTCAAATTTAATATTCGCCACCAAAAATGTCTCGGATAGAATGAGTTGATGATAGAAATGTTATACTGACTGTATTTTGTAAAAATATATCAAGTAAAATAATGGATTAATAAACGCTGATAAACTAATTTTAAGAGAAAAAAATTATAGCTTTGTACCTATTGATGAGAAGATAACATTATCGCCCATAATTAAGATAATATTTTACAACAGTGAAAACATTTTAGAATCAGCATGCGTTAAATTCCTTATTGTTCTTGATAAGTAAAACATAATTCAGAAACACGTTAAGTATATATTGGCATAGTGTTTGTTCAGCATATTTTTCGGCGCTGTAATAAATTACTTTATATTTAAAGTTATATTTTTCTTTTCCAGTTTCATCTGATATTTCTCTTTCTCTGCAAGAAAGAATACAGTAACTTTTTCCATTTCGTTTTTGCTTGTATTTTTTTATTTCAGTGAACCGTAGCAGCTCGCACAATCGACGAAACGATCTCTCCTTTTTACAACATTCATCAAAAGCGTCAACCCGCCCCGAGGAAATTATTTCGGCAGCTACCCCCGAATTCCGAACCATCATCGGAGTGCATTCGGTATCAAAATTAGAACGGGCTTTCGCAAGGGCGGGAGGGTCAGGTGAAAAAAGCCCCAATGGGGAAATCTAAATGAGAAGGAAAACCGGAACAGCTGCGACCAGGAGCTGATCGTAAAATGTCGTGCAGAGCGAAAAGTAATTTATGGGCGGTGTATAAACAAATACACATCAGGTTGTAAATTCATATTGGGCATTCAAAATGCGGCGGGAAGATTACGACTTACCGGGAAAACTCCATGGAAAATTTGGCGACGACGGGGAAGGCACCTGGTACAGGACGAGCTTCAGTGCGTGTTATTTGTATGAGAATTTCGACATTCATTCAGATAAATTGTGCGAATTTTTATGAAAGAAGGCGCGTTTATTTATCTCAAAAAGTTTTCCAAATCCAAGACTAGTAGTATTAATTCGTTCGATACAAAATGATGAATTTATTCCGGGGTTTCATGGTTTCTGTTTTCAGTAATTGCATTTTAATCATAAACGGAAGATCGCGGATAAAGTAAAAATCACCCTTTATCATTAATTAATCATAATGAAAAATATTATTCCCAAAGCTGGATTTGATATAACTAGTGCTCATGATATCTCAAAATTTAGGAATTATCTATATATCCCTTAGAATCAGAATGATACATCAACGACGAACAAAGCAACTATGTGTCATAGTCCAAAGAAGGTTAAAAGCTCAGTTTTAAGTCGTGAAATATTAATAAAACAAGTTGAGATCGATCTCGCCCTTTCAAGTAATGAGTATTTTTTATTACATTTCCAAAAATAACCCAGCCGAAAAATTTAAAATAAAGATATTCTCGTTCGTCGTGACAATACTCGACCTCATTCAGCCTCTGCGGCTATTGAAATTCAAGAATTTTAATTTGAAATCCTCCCTCATTCCCACCCTTCAGTCCGAACTTCGCTCCGAGTGATTACCACCTTTTTTGGGCTCTGAAAAGGGCAATGCGTGAATATTCAAATTTGCATTATAAAGAAGTCAAAGAAACGATGCACACCGCTTGCAAAGCAACGGCGGATGCCCATCAGAAAACATAATTCAGTTCTTCAACTTACCAACTCATCAGAAGCGCGAAATTTAAAGAATTCCACGAGACAATTAACTTTCGCGTCATATAAAAACGCAAATATTTTAGACATAAATTCAAAAGGCAAGCTCAAAGTGTACCGATTCGAATATGCCAAAAGCCCATATAATAAATGTCAAATCCTAAGCCTGTCGTTCGAGGCGATATATTCTTCAAATTTAAAATATTTACATATATATGACCATGTACTTGTAATAAATATCATTGCATTCAGCATAAAAAATATATTTGAAAATTTATTTCACAAGAATATTATGACGAATTGAATGACGCAAGTCAAATTTATATTTAGAAATCAACGTAATTAGGGGAGGAAATGGTTGTTTGGTGTTATTATTCGAGGAAAATATCCATAGGCGAACAACAAAAGATACCCCTATCATTTAATTATTCATAATTTTTTCATCCGCCTTCCATATTGCGATAAAAACAGGACTCTCCAACCAAATGTCGATCATATCATTTATTAATGGATAAATTGGTGTTATTTTATTCAATGATACGCCTGGAGGTTTTTCATGAATTTCCATATCAATTTTCTTAAAAAAAAACAATCGAAAAGAACGAAAACAATTTTCGTCGAATCGCCAAGAAAAAATGTCACTCAACGAAGATGACGTGGGTTATGAAATTTTGTGTTATATTATTTATTAATAAATATATGAAGAAAACGATATTTTGTAATGAAGATGAAGCAAAATTGAGAAATACATATTTTTATTTGAAAATATACAATTTAATATTTTAGACGAATGAGTAGAAATGACAAAATGTGGTTTGTGCTTTGAACAAAATTAATTTTTGCGGTCAATAAATTTTCTCGCCATCAGTTCCATTTACGCTCCACACGTACAATTCCCAATATTTCATCTTCCATGTGTCTTCTTTATCTTCTATTTATTCCTTGACCCAAGAAATGGCACTCAACCCTTATCTCAACTGTCGATGTTGTAGATAGGCTGAAATCCCACGGGATGATCATAAGATTTGACCGCATCCAACAAAATATACAAAAAAAAAAAAAACACATACAACAATCCTGACAATATGAACGATATTAATTTTATATTCGAAACGCCCATAAGAAATGTCACGATATTAGATCTCAATTTTTTTCTTTTAAAGAAAAAGTTTCAAAACAATTTATAGTCGTCCGAGGGAAAGCGGAATTTTCAAATTATAATAATTTATTAGGGTTGCGTATTACAATTTCACCTGCGGGAGAATTCATAATTTATGACAATTATGAAAGGGATAATCTTATGCCCAGAACTAAAAAAAAATGGTGAGCGTTTTATGCTCTACAGGCATGTGAAAATTTATGCTCTATAAATTCGCGAAATTAAGCCCCAGGCGCAAAAGTGACAAGCAATATTAAAATAACTTTAAAGAATAAGAGTCGATAAGAAAAATATCAAGGTAATATCGAGATTAGAAAGCTCTTACTAAAGGATTTATCACAAAATCAATTATTCAAAGGCTAAGCGCACAAATGTACATCAATACAGGATATCTATTTAAACTACAAGAAAACTCGTTTAGAGTCGAGTTTATGGCTTAATAGTTTTACCGAGAAAGAGAACGAAATTAAACTTCCTGTATTAAAGCTAAGAAAACGCCTGGATTTAAATTCAGTAACCATTCTATCATTCGCCCACAAACAAGAGTTAAAAAAAAAACTAAACGCCATTTTCTATATTCAATTTTCATTAAATCCAACCTTCCATGAACAATAAAGCCACTCGATTCCATGTTCAAATTAAAGCCAAATTGTAATATAATATCACTCTGGAGTGTCGGACTTCAGAATTTCAACCCTCTGCTGTACCTATTTAATAAATTGAATCCCAAAATAAATTGTTAAAGACGAAAATAAATGGCACAATAGCATTGGACCTTTAATATTTATAATGCTTCCGGTTAATTTTAGAGATTGAGTAAAAGCATTTTTCATCCCCTATAAATTTACACCGAAAAGCTTGCCTTCGACTGTATGATTCACGATAAGCTATTTAATTACGATTCGCAGATTTCTAAGAATTTCTGATTCATACATTGAAGCTGAGTAATCTCAAAAACAAATCTATATGAACCTCAAGATATGAATCAGACGATGTATCACACAAAGAGCTTTGTTACATAGAGATCATTTGAAGATTTAAAATAAACAATCGAATTCGTAAAAAAAAATCAAAAAAATATTCAAATTCAAAAAAATATTTTCTTTTTTAATTTTTGATACTCTGGATTTGATATATGGATAATAAGGCAATTCCCGAATGGTACTGGGGTGTTATATACAAAGCGATAAGAATGATGCTTGTATCTTATCTACCAAAACAAACGCCTGTTCTTGGTTTTCAAAGCGACCGAGCAAGAGTTTAACAAATCTTGTTATACGAGGCAGAAATCACAACGAGAGTAAGATTGTAAAAATGGAACCGGGATGATAAGAGGTTGATTACTAAAACTAATTTGCATGGTGGGATGATCGCGTATTTGCGAGCGAATTCCAGTGATTCAGAAAGAACACTCTTGTACGTTGAGCTCGGATAGAGATAGAGACGTTGTAGGCGACACGTTGGGCGATGAGAGTGTTAAACTGACTATTCAGTTTAACTCTTTAAGTAGTGAGCTAATTAAAAATCTTCATAGTCTTAGATGCTATATTTGCTTGTCCGCCACTTATCATCCGTGCAAATCCACTGATCTGTCAGGACCGCAACGGCGCATATGAAGCTTATATTTAACACTCTCGTCACCCAGCATGAATCAATGTTGTTTCTCACAGAGCCCAAATTCGAAAGTCGGAGCGTAAACAGAAGGAATAGCGATGCGATATTATAACGCACGGGATAAACACAGACGACATGTGGCGCATCTTCTCTCTGTTGTGGCTTTATGTTAGATCAATACGCTTGACTCTGTCATTAACAAAAAGTGAAAATAAGCAAGTGCGAATAGACAAGAATAGGAATGCACGTTTCAAGGTCGATCTCGAAAGATATTTAGATAGTTATTATCTGGAAAACATTATAAAAAGACGTTCATAAAGTTAACATGTGCAAGTTGTTATAGAAATACATAAAAATGAGACGCTGGGTTCGCTTTTCAGAGATTCGGACATATCTGGTGGACGCAGCGACGAAAGAGTTAAATAAATAAATACTGTCGATAGCACAAAATATCCGATAATTTCTTCAAGTACACACTTGAAATCGATTCATTATATCATTCACACATTATTAGTCGATGAATTTGGGTTAACGATCTATACAATCGTGCGATATACGCAGGAAGCTCTCCGTCTCTGTTTCCTATGCACAATTACCGAACTCCGTCTCTGTCTCTCTCCGAGCTCAACGTACAAGAGTGCTCTTTCTGAATTACTAGAATTCACTCGCAAATACGCGATCGGATGATCGCGTATTCACGATCCTACCATATAGGTTAACAACGAGCGTTTAAAACGAGTATTAAATTATGAAAAAAATGTATTGTAAATATGATATTATAATCGAAACCAAGTAGAAATTTTATGATTTGGATTATCCGTATTTTTCCTCCCCGGATAATCGAGAGTCTACTGTATATTAAATATATATATATATATATTCGAAATTCAAAATACTCCAGTTAAAAAAGAGATCCTATGGCTTCTAATGTGCTTTTCAATGCTCGTTATAACCGAGTAAACCGATAAAATAAATTTTAAAAATAGTTTTACATATTTTGAAATTCGATTTTTAAATTGACAGAATTTTCAGAAAAAAAGCCCTATAAATACATTTAATTGTTCGTAAAAAAAAAACATTTCATAGATACTTTTGTCTCATCGGCGGTGGCGTCGGTATACTAAACAAGGGCACTCTTTTTGATTGCCAATTATTTAATTTATGCGTATTTCTTTAACAATATTGTAAATTGGCATAAAGACTCCCTTTTTGGAATCCGGATGACGCGTATTTAAATTTATCAAATGATTCGTGAAAGGCCTGAATCAAAATTGGATAGAAGGACGTGTGCAAAGGATAGAACGAGTGAATGGGGGAAACTCGCTGAGGGAAAAATTCGACAAAACCCAGCTCGTTTTTCACGACGGAAAATCTTTACACAAATATAATATCTCATTTTTTGAGTCTACAACAACAAAAATATCTCAAAATGCTTTACCAATTCGTGCGTTTGCGGTGAAAAATGCTCGTTTGTATGCCAAATATTACCTGAAACAACAAATAAATAGATGTTAGTTTATAATTACATTTTTATTCCACTAGAATTAATGTTACATATAATATATTCTGAAGCACCATATCGTACCAACTAGTCGACTACTGTAATATTGGAGTATAATTAGATTGTCCCCTAGTTCATTTCAATTGAATCAAATTCCACACGTATAGATCGCCATTATTGTTTTAATAATAGAATTACGTCCGTAATTAATTTTCATGTACGTATCATTTTGGGCTTCGTATTACGTCTTAATTGTGTCTAATAAGCCGATCGAAGTACAAAAACGTACAAGCGAGGTCGCCTTTAAAAGATGAGAATATGCATATGTTGTTTTTGTATATCGAATAAGACAAATATGTAATCTACATATAATAACGGCTATAGATCCATATTATTAATGTGATAATTCAATAAATTCCTAACTAAAAAATATATATTTATAAAAGGATCCAGTAATTGATAAGGGTATACAAGGGCATTAGCAGAAGGATAGGGTGGTAAACTACATATATTATATAACCATCAAATTT
>WACJ01000495.1:0-42124 GCA_008973525.1 Stenopsyche tienmushanensis
GTGAGAATTAATTCCATTTAAAATTCATTAAATACATATGTGAAAGCAATGGGCAATTGAATTGAAATGAATATGGTGAAAAATATCAATTTAATAATATTTGATGTTAAAAAAATATGTTCAACTTTGATCTTGCAATTTTTATAAAATCGTATTTTTGTATTAGAATATTTATGCAAATCATTTTAATTATAACATGTAAAGATGTAATATATAATAATGCCCTTTGATCATTTTGATTTGTATGGATATTAAATTGACTATAAATAGGTCCTTTGGGATTCGTTGGAATTCGTCGAATTCCTTGTACTAGCAACAATGTAGAATGTATGCCCTTAGGATAGGAAAATGGAAGGGTGGGGACGGTAGGCGTGCGGGTTTAGTAGGCGGGCGTAGCGGTAGGCGGGTAAAACCATGGGCGTGTGCTTATACGATACAAAACTATAATTTTCTATCTATAATATATATATATATATATATCCGGATATCTCCATTAGATCAAGTAAAAATATGAAAATTAATAAATTGGATATTTTAAAAATGATTATATGTGTATGATAATAATTATGAGTTTAATTATTATAGTATATCATCCTCAAGCGACAATTGCCATGACATTGATGACAGTTAGATTTTCATTAGACGATTGCTTGTATCAATTATTAAGCTATTAAGTATTGATTGACAGAAATTATGTAATTTTGTATTATGTAAATTATAATGTAATGAAAGGGGGCACCTTTGATTTCGTCGGAGGATACTTCGTGGTTTTCTTTGTTGGCTTGAATTTTTTCAATGAGATGCTCCAGGCGACTGCTGTTGCCCTTGAACAGCATGATCATATCTAATCGAATGTCTCTGTTTCGTCTCTTGCACCATTAAGCATTGATTCGATTCACTTTTGTTCAAATGTATGATATTATTGAGGATTTTATGATTTTAAAAACACTTATAGATGCGAAAAAATTAAAATTTTGACCACTAAAAAGTTGAGAGTTTTGACATCTGTCCAATAAATTTATGCACTGCATGTATTTATATTTATTTTTAAATGATGATGCTTGATGAATATAATTTAATAGTTTGTAGGAGGATAAAGAAAGAGTTAGCGCGAAGATGTCATCCGCGGTTAACGTGTTAAGTCGGGTCCAGCGAACCGCAGCTGCAGACGCAAACGAGTGTAGCTGCGCACGGTCGCGCGTGCACTGCGGACGAGATGCCCCCGCGGGACCCGCGCCCTCAGCCTCAGCCCCCAGCCACCAGCTGTGGCCCCCAACTGGCCCCCAGCTGGCCCCCAGCTGGCCCCCAGCGCCGCCTACTCCCCCACCACTCTTATACACATCCAAATCTAACACTACCTGCCACGAATTTCATCGTCGTATCCTTCGCCACGTGACATATAAAACCGCTGCCCCAACTCATACTTGCCCACAACCGCACAAAACAAATTTCCTATTAACCCTTCTTGAACTAAATTTTATAAAATATCAAAATACAATTTTATCTTTCACGAGTGAACATAAGCTACATCAATAATCCAATAAGCATCGAAATCTCCAAAGAGAAAAGAATGACATAAAAGAGATTCATAAATCTGATATTAGTTATAATTTTTGTATGCATAATTCTCAAAAAAATCAAATCTAAATCAAATAAATTTTATTAAATACGTTGGTATCAAATAAACTGAATACAGCAATACTTCCTTTTACTAATAAATTTTAAAACCGTAGAGGAGAATTTCCCAAAATTATATTTTTGTCCTTCAAGTTTTCAATATAATATGATAATTAAATAAGTGGCTGGTTCAATTTATGATGCAAAATCAAAGTATTTTGTTTGATACCTTAAAGCGGTTTTCATATTCAACTATAAATGTATGCTAATGTATAGAAAATTAAGCAAATAAATAGTCATTTGATCAGGGGAAGTCATTATTTTCATTCTCACCGCCCATGTTGTAACCTTTGTAAGTATCAAAATCCACCCTAACATAATTTAACGCACTTAAAAAGTACTCGTAATTTTCATAAGAAAGATATGAAAGTGTTCTCTTTTGGAAATATTCAAACGTTTTCTCTGTTTGGTCATAATATGATTAACAGCACTAAATCCAGATTCTGTAAGATATGAGGTAGAAAAATGTATCAATAAATAAATTTGCCTTAGGTTTTCATATCCACCACTCACGACATTATGTTTACTTTCTTCATATCTAATTTCAAACAGTTCTTCTTGGAAAGTTATATTTTATAAAGTTATTGGGTTATAATGGAGACTTTTTTATTTTACCATAGGCTTATTTACTTCATTATATCTAATTTTTTAGGATCCTTCTTGGAAAGTCATAATAAAGTCCTCAATATTTGCGGGAAAAATATTTTTTTATCCAGACGTACACATTGGCGATCATCTTCAAATTGATTTTTCGTATACAATTTAAGTTTGTTAAGATGGTTATTGAATCTTAAAGCTTTAACACCCACTAATGGGGCTAGGGCTGATGACTGATTAATATCTCTGTGAAATATAGACATTGATATCAATTGAAATAATTCGAAGCAATGGCGGATTTGCCCATAGGCGCAGAAGTCTAGGGCCTTGGGCTCTAAAAGTTTTGACCTACTGTGTAATTGATTAAAACCATTATAACTATATATTAATTGGGAAAAAATCGTAATCAAAGGATATCTTTTGAACTGCATTGATCTATCATGTCAAATATTCATCATTTAATAGCATAAAATGTTACATCTAATCTCACATCGATAAGCGTACATACCATAATCAAAGAAGTAATCCCAGTTTGTCTTCGCTGAATATTATTTCTTTTAAGGGATGTTTTTCCTCTAAATTGTGTTTATATTTGACATCTTGATAAAATATATTGTAAATAAATGATGATATTATTTGAAAAACAGACTGAACGTTATTCGTGGAGATCACAAGGACACTATTTCTCTGTCTCTTTAATTTTATTGTAATTACGAATGTAACATTGGATTATCAGAAAAAAGAAAATATAAGTAGGCTCTAAATTTTAGCCCAAATCGTTTATCTTATAGCAAATATAGAGCTAGCCTAAGTCTAATAATTGTTTGTAAAATAGAGCAATATTATATTTTAACACACACAATTAATTGTGTTAAATTAAAGCCGGCAACATTTAATGCAAATTTTAATGTCAAAAGAAGTTCTATTCGTTGAATTGAAAATAAATAATATTTGTTAAGCTTGCAGAAAACATGAAAAAGTCTTTTGATGCAGAAAACACACGAATTAATATTGTATTAAAATTTTGTACTAATGAATTGATTTTAAATTGATGACGAGACCATCATGGAACGATGCACGAAATACTTAATATAATACATGCTTAAAATGAGATTTCTTCGAAATAATGTATTAAAATTTAAAGTAGCTTTGCTTGAAATCCATGTAATAAGGTCAAACAAAAATTAAATGAAAAATCTTGATGCGTTAAGTGTCATACGTTGACGACGAATATTATTGACAAATATGAGAGAACCCATCAAAAAGAAAAAAAAATGATATAAATGCAGCCCTCTTGATTAGTATGACGGTGATATAAATTCTATAAAACTATGTAGGATGCATCAAATGACGTATTTAATAAATATACATGAAATCAAAGAAGTTCAAAGTCGAAGTCCAAATATATATGAGAGTTAGGGGTTGGAGATTTAGCTAATGAAAATGGTATGAATAAATTAAGCCCCAAAAAGATAAAGTCATATTTTGCTTGATTTTTGCAAGGATATTTCCTGGTTCCGTTTACGTTTTTCCACGTATCTTGTTGTACCATTGAGTGTGCCATTGCGTAGGTGTCGTTTGTTGAATAAATTGGTTTAATAAAAATAAATGATATTCACACATATGTGGAAAATCGTATAGTGCAGGTCTATGAACTGTTGAAAAAGGAAGTTTTCAGCGACAGGAAGAGCCACCCACATCAGTGGCTCATCCTATCACCCACGTGCTGTGCGAGTAAAAGAGAAGAGGCTTTACGAGACACCGTGCAGTAAAAAAGGACCGAAATAGTGGGAGAAAACCGGCGCCCATTGGTCGGTGGGCGGACCTCGGGGACTCGGATTGGCGGAGGCTTGCCTTCTATACTCGACCCGACACTCAATTATTCCTAAATAAATATAAATATGCACTAATTAGACAATGAATTATCCTAAATTGTACATAAATAGGGATTACTTGAAAAATTACATTGGGATACATAGTCTTACTTGAATAGAAAATAAAAAAAATAGATATTATATTTGCGTCTTAGTGTATTTCAGCAATAAACTTATGAAACTTACATGCGGAATGTTCAGAGATTGAATCTTTAGAAACAAGTTTCAATTCCTGCGTCTAGAAATGTACGGAATGCACAACCATTATATTCGCATCAAACGAACAACCAACGAAAACTATTGATCTTAATAGAATTCGCCCAATAACTTTAGATTTATGAGATAGATTCATGCAAGTAAAATTTTCCTAATCTCCCAGAACTATACACCAAAAAATATCTCTTTTTTTTGGGTAATTGTTCATGTCGTTCGCGCATTCTTGCCATGAAAAAAATTCAGTTCTACCGTGAACTGACTAAGCGTGGGAGAAAAGCGATTCTTCTTAAAACGTGGGATGATTGCCTCCAAATAACAGTACCGCCGAAATATATCAAAAGCACACCAAAGGGCCACATTTTTACAAAATAACGTATTTTATCATAAGATAGCGACTGCGATCGTTTTAAATCCGGATAGATGTTAAATTTGCTTGTTTCATCGCTTTTTGTCTGCAATCGAATACGACTTCTTGCTCGATGCTTTCAAATGACAGATTTCAATTAACTATTTGTAGCGTGACTCGAGAATGGAGCGAAACGCATACTCGTGTCCTCTGAATGGATTCTTATATACTATGAAATTATGACAGAAGAATACATGTATTCAGTTATGTGTATTTTAATTCGAAGTAGTTAAGTAGGGTTTTCATCCTCTCAAATTTAGATACATCAAAAAGTGCAAGATACCATACATAAAAGAATAATGTAAATTGAATGGACAACTATATTAAAACATACGAAAATATATTTGCCAGCACTCAACATACAAAGCAACCGGGTATGTTTGAAATGATGCTCACCAATAATTAGGAATTGGAACAGGTCGTAAAAATTAATGATATTTCATACTATGTTTTCTTAACAAGCCATATCTGCTAACGAACACAGGCAATCTTCAGGGGAAACGTTTTCATGGAAAGTGATCGATCTAAGTGAAATTATAATTCTTCTGATTTTCCAATATAATTGGCACAATATTTTTCCACAATTCGAAACTTTATACTTGTAATCATCAGAACTATGAGAAAATTTGGCTTGACCTGATTTTTCTACTCAAATAACAATGACAATACTCATATGGTACTCAAATCAGTGTACTAGTATATACACAGTGATTATATAAAAGTAAAGTTTCTGATGCTTCTTGTGCAATGAAAATAACCAATAAAAATAGCAAATTAGACTCTGTTTCTGTTTCCGAACTATCAAATCCTGCCCAATGATTCTAATGAAGAAATTTGGGTTTATATAAATACAACACGAATCATCAGGGTTTAGAGCAGCAGTGATGAATCAGATTTGCGATCAAATACATCTTCTCCAAATGTATTTGAGTTCACTTGGGATATGTTTTTCTTTAGTCAAAAATAAGTAGAAAATACCACAAACGTGTACAACACTATTACAATGGTTTCGATTATATTTAGCAAAGAATTTACAGCCGAAACAAATATTTTTGCAACTACAATAATAATTATAAAATGTGAAATATTGAAATACTTGTTGGAACTTTTTTTAAGGCCACAAAAGATAAATCGTCTATTTATTTAGAATGTTAAGGCTCAAAATGCATAGCTTTGATATGCAAAATATACTACAAGAAAAGTAGCTTGTTAAATATCTTAATGTATTTTGAAATGACTTAAAAATTGGATGTATTCACGTATTAGTATTTTAGCTCCATTTTCTTAAATTCTTTCGTTTGAAAGACATTTATAAAGGATGGAAAATTTTGACATCATCTATTGATGTTTTGATTTTATATTATTTCCAAATATGCAATGTAGAATGAAGGTCTTCAAAATTATCTTACGCAAATAAACACATTTCTTGTAAAAAAAATGCAGATTAAAATTCTGCATATTTTTTACGTTTAAGTTATATGATCACATCAGGAATGAGAGATCTTTGACTATAGATGTTTCCCCAGAAATTAAAAAAATATCGCCAAAATTGTTCATAATATTCAAGGTTATAGAGTGAGGTACGCTAGTAATAATGAGACAAAACTGCTTGTATTGAGATAGAAGCTGTTGAACTGTTAGTCATGTTTTGTTGCAAAAGGTTATTAAATTATTCAGAAGCAAATATTTCACCAGCCGATGATCAAAGATTAATTATAATCATTGATTAAAAAAACGCAATATTAGTAAAGGATAGCGATCATCAAAAGAGCTCGAGACTTTATAGTGATGCTGCATAATCATGGGGACCGAATTCCCGAAGCGGGCCGATCGAATTGATTAAACAACAGCGTTATCACAAACGGTCGCCTTCCTCACGTACCAAATGGAGATCAAACCAATGTGATCTGCCAACATCCATCATCTTGCTCTTGTGTCTTCGCCGACGCCATTGTCAGCTTGCTGATCTGCTTCCGTGGCTGGTCACGACTCGGTACTGTTATCGCGCATTATCTCCGAGACAATCTCGCATCTGTTCAGGACGAAGACTGCGAGTTTTACAAGGAACATGACTAGCATGCTAACTCGAGAAATTTTGCAACTAAGCCGTGAAAACCACTGTGACCGTATACCATACAGTTGCTAATCCAAAAATATATATTCCAGGGGCTAAATACAACCCAAGGGTGGATTAATAAGGACTCTGAAATATGGACCAATCGCTCCTAATACTTAAGATAATTCTTCCTATACCCTGTTTTGGAGTATATTGCCCATGGAGCTTATCCTTTAAATGATCTTGAAATATTGCTTGAGGGCCACGAATATAATCCCCATTATTTTATTATTTCAAAAATACACACTCTTTTAAAAGTGTGCATTTAGTAAAATCCGAATTATGTTCATGTTATAATATCCAAACAATCACATCGTAATGTGTTATTACAACCCCTGCACACCCCTAGTGAGCGCACATGGGAATAATTGACCCTGTATCGACATAAAAGCGGCATAGTGTACCGAAAATAAATACTGACCTGTAATGGACTTAATCTCAGCTTATCCTTACAACTCCAGGGAGAATAATAACGACCAAAAATAATATTTAAACCGCTAAATTATCCTATTACGCCGCTTACCTTAAGATGTGAGCTAATTTATAGTGTCCTTTTATGTCATTTCTGAGTGCTTGTAAAACTATGCTAAAAGATAAATTATTATTTCTAATATATTATGCGAATAGTTTTTATATTGTATATTTTTTTAAATACATATAGCAAATATTATTATAGTTTTCTTGAGCCTTGCGGTAAGAACTGATTAGATTATGTGATTTACTCTTTCCATTTTCATATGTATAATATAATATGGGAAGTGATTAATACCAATGATTGAAGATCTCTGAGATATAATAAGCAATCTAATCATATTTGTATACTGACCCACAGTAATACATAGCGTGGCAGGAATACTTAGATCAAATAAGAATGTTCCAAAACGCCTACACGATAATACAATTATATTCGTAATTTTTTAACTTTAATTTTTGATTATGTCTGAATCTTGAGATGTGGCTTAAAATTTATAGATATGACTGAATTATTTTATTATGTTTAAGATTTATTGCGAAAAATTGATGAAATACATTTGAGCAGAAAGATCGATCGCAACCAATTGAACAATAATTAAGAATTTGATGAATACAATCTGGTTGTGTGAAATGATTACATTGTAGAAATAGTACTATCGAAACCCTTATATCTTCATGGGGCCATATTAGGAAAAAAAAAGTCAATAAATTACACGGTCTCGAATAACATTATTTGGAGTGGTTCTACAGCAATTGCCTTCAAACATTAGCTGGCCACATCCATCTGCCGTGTGGCAGAATAAAAGGAAATACCGGAGCGGGGGGCGCTTTGTGGTCACGCGGAGGGAGGCTAATGGTCCCTCGGGATCGGAGAGCCACGGGAGGCCTTCGGGGGCCTGGGTGGCCCCGCCGGACAATCGAATCCTACCACTTTTTAATTCTTATTTCCAGGAAAGCAGCCCCCGGATACAGCGATCCAAACGTGAATGAATGAATCCGACGAGATGCATCTCACCCGATCCGCTATTGTTGTTTTATTACCACCATAATAATGCAGTTATGCCGTAAAACGCACAGAGCTACCTATTTATGGCTGATTATGATCAGATACGATGTTTGCCGACACTGATTACATTAATGGCGGTTATTTAATTTATATCATGGCCTTGCATGTAATTGTGTATGTGATTTTAGATAATTGTATTTAGGGAATAAAAAATATCGCATGCTTGACATAATTAAATCGGATCCACGTACGTAAAAAGATGTGCATTACTGCTAATTTCGTAATAAAGTTCGAATGAATTCTGCGTGTTAAGAATTGCTAAATTGGGGAAGAATTACAGGACGCAATCGGCTACGAATTAGAAGTATTTTTACGTAAACATCATTAAAGCACCTTAAAAAAATATTTTTTCTACATCAATCGTTTGTAAGAAAATATGAATCTTTTACAAATTAATTCATATAAATCCCATAAAGATCTCGGAAAATATAGGATTATTTTAAACTAATTACCTATGGCGAAATAAGATAGACTTAAGAACAAATTCTAATGTTCATGATGATACTAAAATATCTTTCAAAGTCAATTATCTGCCATACATATAAGATTTATATCAGTAAAACTCATTTTACTGAAACGTGAAGCACAAGTAGAATAATTTTAAACATTAACACAAATATATATTTATTGCAGTATAATTCTATATATTTTATATAATTTGTACAAAATTTTTACATGAGTTTCAGAACAATCAAAACAAATATTTCATACCATTTATGAAAAAGTTTTGTGAAATTTTCATTGAATATTCTTCCATCTTAACCACAATAGAAAATTTTGTCAATTTTTAACAATTTGTTTTTAATGCGATGAAAATTTGTTATCATTGTCATTAAAATCAAATGCGCTACATAAAAAGTTATCGGTTTTGAAGCTGTAACAAATTTAAAATTGTAAAGAGTTTTTAACAGATTGACGATGATAATCTCATAAAAAAAAAAGATTAAGTGAAGTGTTTATAGAAAAACTTAGATATTAGGATGATAATCATAAATCCAAACGATTTCAGTATTCATATTGCTGTAATGATTTGTTATTATAAATAAGACATTGATAAAATAGGATAAAAATCTGATCTTGGCGTACCCTTATTAACCATAGCTTACTCTATTATGATTTAATCTTCGAATACCGGTTACGGAACAATAATGTTCATATTCTGTTAAATACATCCTTAAATTTTAGCTTAAATATATTTAAGTATATATGTAAAAAGTAACAAATATGGTAAGTCTAAAACAAAGCCTCCGTCTGACAGTGGCGCGCAAGGCATTAAATAATAAATGCGAGATATAAATCTGCGTATAGGTGTCGGCGCGAATTTACTTTTTTATTCAGGTTGCATTAGAGAAAGCTCTCCAGAAGGGTGACATCGTGATTTGTCTCCTAACAAGGGTCCCTTTGTACTTTAATTTTTTGTCCACATTTTCCGGGTCGGAGGTGAGATGCGCGAGTAAAGCCCGCTGTCACGACTCAACTGATAAAATATTAATCGCGTCGCTAACCTGCCAAGAGCGGATTTAAATCCCGGACCCTTCAGATACCCTGACGGCTCCAAGTAAAAAGGGTAAAACAAGGTGTCGGCGTGGGGTGGAGACCCACCCCGACCCACCCTCGACTGGCTGAGTGACGGGACTGCTGCCCCGTGAATTTTTCATTCACTGCCAACGGGACATTTCGGTTCAGCCATTCACCTGCGGGTCACAGCTAATTGATAAAGCGACTGCATTCGCCCGATTAGGAAGCCACTCTTTGCTGCCCTCGTTAAACAATCATTTCGAATTCGATCCGCCGCTGGTCAATCGATAAATGCTTCAATGGTGCATTTTCATTACATATGTGTGTTGAAATTGCTCATTTATTATGAAAATGCTGATGGAATTGGTTCCGTCGGTTAGTACATGTTATATTTGTTTACATGTTCAAAACCTTTATTTATTTCATCAAAACACTGAATCCAGTAATGGATTCAAAGTATCTGCCAGACTAAAAATGTATCAATTTACCTTAGGCATTAAATTTGTTGATGAATACTGAATGAACTTTGCTTTTATTGATATGTTTTCATTTTTGTCAAAGAATCATCTCTAATTTATTTTAGTTGTTAATTTTAGTGGACTTTTTGACCTCTAAAACACTCAAAACAGCATTCAAATAGAATGCGTTCAATATCAAATGCTTGAGTACTTTCTCTGTTATTTGCTAGTCAAATATAAAACAATTACTTCTTAAAAGAAAATACTTCTTATGATGCATTATTAATATTAAATTTGGTCTGACGAATACTATAATATAATATCTTTAGGTAATCGTCGAAGTGATATGATGTATAATACTTTCGTTTGATAAAATCGAACATAATAAGGGGTTTTCCCTAGTTTGCCGTTTACAAAACAAATTAAAAAAACATGAAGCTCTTTTTCAATTGGCACTGATGAAAGCTCACCGCAAAAACACAATCATTTTGCAGACACTGAGTTATTATCAGAGTTGTCAACTTTTTCTGAAAAAATTTCGAAACATATTACTCAAAACTGATACTGATGATACCGAAACTGATTTCATAACGAAATTTCATAACATTTACTCAGAAATCACTTATAATATCTAGTTTTTCAAGGATATTTTATGCCCCAAAAATAATTATATACTATTTTTTTAATGTTTTAAACCCTTCTATAGCTACAAGAAAGAGATTATGCTATAGAAGCAAAATGTTATAGAAAAATAAGCACCCATACAAAATGTTTACGTATTTAATTTGTTAATCTTTCCCTTGCTGTGCTGTGCTGTGCAAACCTTATGTATTTTACCCGATGCTCATATAAAAGATGCTACAAACTAATTGGACGCTATAGGAGGGTTGACGAGTGAATGACGTCATCGCGAAAGCTTATAAGCAATTTAAGCATCCTGTATACGAAAATATCGTAGAAAGTTCGCATTTTACTCCACCCTGCCCATTGTAAAAGTAAGAATTAATTCCGAAAAAGATTAAAAACTATCTTCTGAGAAAAACCTTTTCATACCTAGACCAACGTGTTGTCACTCACAATTATTAGACAATGAAATTTTCAATTTTATATTCAAAACCGGATTTTCAGGATAAAAAAAACGAATTTCGAAGGTCATAATTTCTGCCTGAAAACCGACAAGCTCTAGTGCAGTGGTTCCTAACCTGGGGGGAATTACCCCCCGAGGGGTAAAACGGCTTTTCTGCGGGGGTAATGGCAATATTCATTTTCAGTATGTAGATATAATAATAAAATGACAGATGAGCGTCATATGGCTTGCACTCTCTTCCAAGAAGTCTCTCACTGTGTTCTAATGCCTTTCTAGTAATCCTTCTCGCAAGGAGAGGGATGAAGAGACGAGAGACAGTTTCAATTTACTCGAGCACTAATTTGCACTTTCGCATTTGTGAGAGTATTTTAAGTGAAATGACTTCTTCTTCTGGAAAAAAGCGCTTGTATAAAAAAGCATTTCTACAATGGGGTTTCACGAATATTGTTGACAGGAATATGGAAAAACCTCAGTGTGTTATATGTAATAAAGTTCTTGGTACAGAGAACATGAAACCGAGCAAACTTAAAGAACATTTCGAGAATGTTCACAAGGAGTTGGCAGGTAAAAAATTCGATTTTTGATTTCTTAAAAAAAAAGTGTTCGCAATTGGACTAAACCTAAAATTAAAAAAAACTTGCAAATGCAAAACAATTTCAACTTTCACATTAACCATCATTAACCCCTTCAACGTTTTGATTCATTGTTAAAAGTGTCATCCATAGTGACGCGATCTTTTTGCCTTTTCGATCTTTTCGCATCATATCTAATGTACGAAAATAGTATATCATTAAGCTCGAACAAGTCAGTTCCCGAGATGAATCATTCTTACATTTAACGTACGCAACAATGCAATCGGACATATCCGTCATTTTCTATTGAGGTTTGCTTAACTTTCACAATGCGGATATATCCGTCATACCCACTTTGCATGGACTTTGGTCTTGACGGATTTATACGTCATATCCGCTTAAGGGGTTAAATTAATGAAGAAAGTATGTTAAAATTGTAATTTCCTATAGTTTTGTGCAATTTCATGATAAATAAAGGCTATTTGTATGTATTATATATGTTGTTTTCTTCAACAAAATTTTAAAGGGGGGGGGGGTAAAATCAGTTTCCCTGATAGGCTATAGGGGTAATGAGACTAAAAAGGTTAGGAAACACTGCTCTAGTGGGTGAACGAGCATTAAAGGGATGACTATAGAGTTATGTGCAATAGAAAGAACTATTTTTAGATTGGAGGTAATTTAGATCGATGATCTTCTCTGAAATTTTGATATTCAACCTGGATCCTGGACAGCAATTCCAATTACGGGACAATCTTGATCAATTCGAGACAGTTGGCAACCCTAGTGCTTCCTCCTTTTTCTCTATCAACGAGGACTAAACTCGCTTTCTTGGAAAGACATTCGATTACTCAATGAACTAGCTGTAACGTTGTTTTATTTTACATTCATTTTAAAGGGTTGTTAACCGAACTTATATTTATCAATGATCATTAATATAATTCTTAGTGCAAAATATTAGGCACATTACTATAATATTTAGTTAGCTTTTAAAGATTAACTATCAAAATCCCTTGAAAAAGACAACAACGACAAAAAATGATAGTTGATAAATATACAGCTTATATGCACTTCATTATCAATTATTTGGCATCATATCAGCAAGATATTGTTCCATTTGTTACGTATTATCAAAGAATTCAGAATTTATTTTCAAATCTATAAGCTAACAATCCAACAAAGATGTAGTGAATCTTGAAAATAGCATCTGTGAAAAACTTCAATTGATGCAGTCGGAGATTCACAACAAACCATAAATATTTCAGTCATAGAAGAGGCAGAAAAAGCAGTCGCCTATTCTACAATATATGCATTTTACGTAAATAAAGTACTTCAATTAAATTTTATTTCTTTGGTCGATATCAATACATTAGCTAAAAATATTGAGAATTTGATTCACTTGTGTGAAAAGTCATGATTTGAATTTTTAAAAAAGACATCTGTCAAACATTAAAATACTTCCATACAGAAGTTTTTATTACCTTTCTAATTGATGCAAAATATTATTTGAATCGATCTTACAGTTCGGCGAACTGTATGTTGTAATCAATTCTATTAAATATTGAGTATATTTAAGTATTTATTTGGAATCCATGCGATTGAATAAGTTATGTTTTAAAATAAGATCATTTAGATTTGAACTCAGAAAGTAATATGATCGTTAGTATGATAGTTTTTTTACTAAGAATTGTATTCTGTATTATTGGGCTTCTGAGTAATATTTGAGGATTAAAAGAAGTCTTTTTGCTCGTTAAAAAATAAATAATGACGACGCTGGATGATAACCCATGATGAATATTTCATGATCGCCTAATTATAATGCATTTTTTGTCTCGCCCAAATGGTCGAAAAACGAATCAGTTAAAATTCAATTTCCACTACTGGAAGATCACCGCTCTCCCGGGCACGAGTAGAAGAATTTTCGATAAAAAATCGGGTAATCACGCTGCGGTTCTTTAAATCCCACGGCTTAACGACACTTGGGAGAAGCATACCTTTTTGTCCGTGATGGCGTTTTTTTACCATTGTTGTTTGGTGTTGTTGTCAGGCAAAATCATTGGTTTTGTATTTCTTTTGTCACGGTTTGACGAGTCACTCTGCAGGACGGGTTCCCAAAACATTCCTTTCATTTAGTTGCGCATGCCGCGTGATTTGAGCACTCCGATAGAGGTCCATCGACTTTTATTTTTATTTATGTACAATTCTTCGATATTTGAATAAATTTACATGATCATTGACCTTTACAGAGTTTTAAGAAGAAGAAAAAAACAACAAGCAAAATCATGATTTTTTTCCGGTTTAAGCAAACATTTTGTTTGATTTTGGTAGTCAATCATTCCGTAAATCAGATTGTTTTGGAGCATGTACAGAGCGATCATAAATTGTTTACAATTCAATCACAGGAAACACTACGTGATATTTGTTAGTGCAACCACCTAGGATGTTTGGGTCTCCATGCATCTAAATCTCCCGAGACTAAACATCCAGGCATTCAATTTCACCCTTAAAATATCGACGAACCCGACAGGTATACTGAGCCTTTATCTTTATCTACTTCTCATTCCAACGCAAGTAATTTATCTCTTCTACTTGCTTGGATATCACAAAAACGTCATTGTTATGTATAACAACTTTGTCTCTAAATAATTTACAATGTATCCTTAGGAACCCACGACAAGACACCCCTTCTTCGATTTGCAGAAAGTTCAACATCAGTTGAGCGAATTCGTGAATTTTATATGAGCTCAACTTGTTTACCCACCCAATACTTGGGAACCTTTCAGACACTTTGCTAATTATTTCCGTAACATGTCAATATGCAAACGCAGAATGTATATACTATTTTAATATTACATGAACATTAAGCACACGAAATCTATTCCATCTAAAGTTTTTTAACATTATTTTTTAAGCGGATTAAAGTGAAATTTTGAAGCATAGAATAATGATCTATCACAGTCAATTTGGTGTTTATTGTGGTTTAACAGTGCATGTCAAAAATGTCGAAAAGTCATTCTCTGTCGTGAGTAAATTAGTGAAGCTGCTATTAGTCCATCAATAAATAAATTCATATAAATATACAAAAATATTCTCAAGTTCTAACTGTAACAATACATCGTAAACATAGCCCCAAAAAATTAAATAAAGCTTTTGAAAAATACACATTGAATTTGCACATATACGTATGTTCAATTATAATTAAAATTGGTAAATTGGATTAGTATACTTATTATTATGGAAAAGTTGAGATTCGAATCCAAACAATAGAAAAAATCCTATTCAAACAACCTTATATTAATTTAACGATATGTGATTGAAATGGGAAAATATTACATATTCCTAGAAAACATCTTATGGAGATCGCTTACATCAGGGGCTCTTAACCTTATTAGGGTGACGGGCGCACTTAAGATTTAAGAGAATAGAGACGGGCGCAGGCTGGAATTTAAAAAAAATGAGGCTACCAGTTCGATTATGGAAAATTCCTGAAATCTATTTTCAAATTGCTTTAAAAGTATCTTTAGATAATAATAATGTTAAGTCAAAAATATTTTCATCGATCTATTTCCATCCTTAGAAAATGTGTAAGATTTTTTTTGATAAATTATTTATCAAAAACTGTATTTTAGCTTTGAAGGCTCTTATAGAACTAATGTCTGTGTGTAAAATAAGATCAATTTGTGTCAAATTATCCTTTTCTACAAGAGCTTTAAATATTCTATGTGACAGAGGATTTGTTCGAATATTATCGATTATCTTCAGAACGACATTCATTACATGTTAAAAGGATAATATTTTGCAACATAATGATTCTTGATGGATAACACAATGATAATGCATAAAAAAAGTGAAAGATTCATCTCTCCTGCAATGGGAAACGAATCCATTATTGCAACCCACCGTTGCTGGAGCACCATCAATGATTATTACTGGTACCTTTTGTAAAGGCATATTGTTCGCTCTTGCATTGGAAGTAACTTTAATAGTTCTTCTTTTACACTGAAATCACTCAATAGCATCATTGCCAATTGGACTGTATCAGATATATCTGTCGACTCGTCTAGTTGCAGTGATAACCGTTTAAGTTTTTCAACTGATTGTAAATCAATTAACATCTTCTGGATTCTAATAGTAGGTGAGTTATTAGATAACGGAGCATCTTGAATCGCTGAAATAATTTCTCTTTTATTAGAAAATCCTTCAAATAGTGAATCGGCACCAGTGAGAAATGCTTTCTAGAAATGCGCTGTCTAAAAATGTTTTTTTTTTATTTTGTGCCAACAAATGCGAAATTTGAAAGGAAGTAATGATAGTATTTTAAGGTGGATAATCAACGCAAAAAGAACTGAGATTAGTCTTGAAATGGCATCACTGTCACAACGCTGTTGCATATTAAGCAAACACATTTGTCTTTCGTTTGGATAAAAAGATTGCCACCTTCCCAAACGCTGTTAAATTGTAGGTATTTAGCTCGAATAACTCATTTTGGGGTAAAACTTTTTCGATAAAAAATCAACCAGACTTACAATACGTAATGGAGTGTAATACTAAAATTTAGATAGAGCGGGATTACCAGCAAGAAAAATACATATATAAACAAGAACACAATATTAGCATATGTAACCCTTTAATAAAAAATAATAAAAATAAAAAATAACCCCGGGGTACTTTGGTATTAAATACATTTTATGGCAACATCTGGGTTGAAACGTTTTCCGTCTTAAGAATAAAATTTAAGAACAATAAGATAAATAGCTTGAAGAATGAATAAAAGTGTTACTAAGAATAGGAAATTCGGAAAGCTTAGAATTAATTATCAAAGCACCCTGAAAAATCAAAAAATAGTTATACTCATAGTTTACGTAATTTTTAAGACCTTATTCTGAGCGTTACATAGTATTAAAAACAATAAAAGATAGATAAACTGGGAGATTAAGTTAATAGCGCTTGCTTGGACTTGAAGTCTATGAAATGAAAACCTTCAATCGAAGAATTTGGAAATGAAATTCAGCCTTGTACTACTATAAACAATTATTCGTTTTTGCTCAATATAATATAATAAGTAAATATATCAAAATATACTTGTTATAATATACTTGTACAAGAGGTGTGGCTGGCAATAATATTTTTAAAAACATATATACGCCATGAAGAACCATGTCAAAGATGGTTGATAATGATCCCATAAAAGGGATTGCTAAAAGCCTCCTCAAAAAAAATCTGATTTTTTACTGGAGTTGTAAATATGATAAATTTATAAATGCCTTGACACGGTATTCGAGTTAAGATAAGTTTTTTTTGCAAATTTTGTTATACCGAGCTCAAAAGATTTGTCATTACTGATCTATTATATGTCCATAGCAGATATGGTATTTTAACACACTTTAAGCGGGACGCCTAGTACTAGTTTTTTTTGCAACTAGTACTGCATTACGGGATGTTTACTATTACGTTTTATCGCGATTAGTGCTGTAATGCGGGACAAGAAGTGTTATGTGTCTTATTGATTTAACATTATATAGTTTTAAACCTTTACTGAGTTACTTCCTACTTTAATCTACTCCATCCAATAATTGTTGAGACGATATCCTGCACTTCGTTTCCTGCCTCTTCTTATATATTCCATCACTGACTCGATGGCGAAAACATTATTCGTTTATATTTCCCTAAGATCAATCCATCAGAGTATTTTCTCGCACGTGTCTTTGTATACATTATTATCCGTTTCAATAAATCTATCAATCTAACAAGAGTTATAACTAAAGAAGAACCATTCCTTATACAATATTAAAGAAAATAAACGCCCTCGACTCGTTTTTTTGCGACAACAGAAACTGTCAATGATCACTGTCAAAATTGTGCTTTTATTGTAAACCAAAATCAAAATAATCAAATTAAGTTTTCAGCTGAAAAAACCCTAACGAATAAAAATACTTGATATTTTTAAAGCTTTATGTAAGATTATTTTATACACACGTAATGTTCAATTTCATTCGCTACAACGGAAAATTTGCTCGCAACAACGCCCATCCACAGTGTGTTAAGATACCGTAATAGTAAAATTGAATGAACTCCATACATATTTACGACCCAAAAGGGTTTTGGTGAAGCTTTTGTACTTTCCAACCATTGGAAGATTTGCAGATTTTCGATATGCCGAATAGGATGCTAGACGATGGCGATGGGCACGACGAAGAAGTCACCTTCTTGTGGTACACGGGTCATCGCTGATAATGCGGTTAGTGCGGCAATAATGAATCGGCGAGGAGTGATCTCCTCCGGCGTGTCAGAGGAGGCGTCACGCGCCTCTTTTTGTGGTTCTCTGGCGTTATTACGGCGTGGGAACCGACTTCTGGTTCACCTCGGCGGGAAATCTCCGAGCAGCGCGGAGAATTGCCGCGACAATGCTGTTGAGCCAAAGAGAAAAAAGAACGTCGGTCCATTGTGAAGAGGCCGCTGTTTTGTGGGCCAACGGGGCCTCCGGACGACGTGACTCTCGTCTGACTCACACTCCACACCCTCACACCTTCATGTCTTCATTTCTTTCCATCATCCGGGTTAGCTTACAGCGCAATCCATGCATGATGCCCACATCCAATGCGTACATTTTTGTCATTTTATAATAGCTAAAGATCAAATATTTCGTTGGCTTTATATAAATTAAAATAGTAACGACTAATCTTTTGTATTCTGTGTATCAGAATTTGTAAAAAACGTATCGTAACAACTATAAATATCAATAATTTGTGATATTAATAAAATAAGTATAGTATGATATAGAAATATATTTTTGGTGCATTTTCTCATTAAAAAAACAATAACCTATAATTATTTACATTTGTGCCTTGGATGAATTTCATTTGCGAAATCTTTAATTAAAGTTTGATATTACAAAGTTACATATGAAGATTCGGAATTTCAGTTATTTTTTTTTTAGATCGATCGTGATTGAAAAATAAGTGATTGTTAAATAAACTTTAAATTCTAAATTTTGATTTATATATATGATCAAATTTTAAAATATGTATAGTCATATAATAAACATTTAAGACTGATTTAAGATGAATTTATAGAGAGAAACCCTTAAAAACAGCCAAATACACTTGGGTCTGTTTTTATGCGATTTTGAAGTTATGCGGCTTTCAAAAATAATGGAACCTATGGACTCCCCGTGGAACGTATCTATCGCATAAAAACAGACCCAAGTGTACATTTTTTCTCAAAAAGTTCTTACAAGAGACATCATAAACAGTCTCATCAAGAATATCTAGAATAAATAATATGTTTTAATCGTTTTCATTGAATCCCACATAAACGAATACATGTTATTTTAAATCTCACGGTGATCACCCTTAAGCATTAAAAAGCATGTAACTGGCCTAGATGTTTGTATTATGTTTAGGTATTATCAAGATGATAATTGGATGTTGATCCTGAGTCCCTCGTTCGGATATTCAAGTCAGTGACACTAATCCCGGAGATTACAGCTTCTTGACTAGATAAACATCACTGCGATATGAACTCTTACATTGACAGGTAGTTAACATCCAGCATCCTGTTCGCCTCGACCGCCGCTTACATATCCTCGACGTCGAGATTATCTTGAAAACGTATATGCCATTCATGAATTGAAAACTGTGTATGTTATGGGATTTTTTATATATTTTTTGAATTGGACGATTATGCGAGTTCGTCCAGAAATCTGGTTTATGAGCAGGTAATTGATGAGTGCCATATTTTGAAGAGTGATGAAGCGTCACCAGTTGTGCAGGTGACCGGCACGTGCCAGAACAGCGTTACGGTGTGCGAGTTGAGCGCACCTGTCGCACCTGCAGCCGACTCCATCACTAATATTGATTTTAGATTTGATTTCTCTTTTTACGTCCATTCCTATGGAACTTTTCACCCGTAACTGATCACGGTGTCTCTAGTAACACTTAATCTGAATACTTGCGTTTTAACATTGGAAGCAATGCTAGAAACGCATGATTTCGATGAAACAGTTGATCATTAATATTATTTGAATATAAATGAATTTATATGGATAGAGAAAGATCTATCAACGAAATGTACAGTTATTACTAAATGTAATTACATATATTATTGCAGTCAATGAGCGACCCTTGCTAGACTCTTGATCATCATCTCAGTACATATTTAGCTTTTCAGATCCAGGAGATTGATACCCCCAAATTAATTGGTACAGTAAACTATTTTTTCATAATTTGCATTTGAAATTTTCTAAACTCTGCATAAGAATTTAGAAACTAACAATTTATGCCAACATGCGGTAAATATGATTCTAATATGAGAAAAAATTTTCCTTAAATAATAAACATTTCTTCAATTTAATATATAACACAGGGCTTTTCAACCCATGGGATGTGACCCAAACTTGAGTCACTATGACTTCCAGGATAGTTTTCCAAAAAAGATTCATAATAAAAATACTAATTAATGAGATAAATAAAGGAATTATAGTGAATAATAATAAAAACATGATCATTTCTGCTGTGTTTACATAGATACCTTAAGGAATAAAATAAGATTTGTCTTGACTTCTTGTTACTATATTAGTAGCTTATCTCTCTGTTATCTAGTTTCTATAATAAGAGGATAAAAAACTTGCCAAAGAAGTGGAAGTTGGAAGTTGTTTATAATGAAAGTGATCATTTTTTATATTAACTTTGTTGAGTTTTAAATTGAAAAAAATATGGTTTTCTTTTGAGATAACCTAATATTTGATGAATTTAATAAGCTGAAAATCTGCACCATACAATGCCGCAATCACAATCTAATTGAACTGACAGAGCGATTCAAAGCAAGTCAAGTAAATTTGAAACTAAAGTAGAAGAAAATAAGGTGACTTCTTTCACGACATTGAACATGCTTTTGGAAGATAAAGACATGAAGTTAGCAGAGGCTATGAATGTAATAATTGTTC
This sequence comes from Stenopsyche tienmushanensis, assembly GCA_008973525.1. Taxonomy (NCBI): domain Eukaryota; kingdom Metazoa; phylum Arthropoda; class Insecta; order Trichoptera; family Stenopsychidae; genus Stenopsyche; species Stenopsyche tienmushanensis. The sequence goes on from WACJ01000495.1 coordinate 21,003, forward strand.
ATGAAGAGGAATAAATACTGAGTTCGATCGCTATATTCTACAATATAAGATAAAACTTAATAAAACTGGGTACGTAATTGATTTGACATTGATGTTATTGGTATCCAAAAAGTGCTCATGGGAGTCAAAAATGATGTCACTATTAATATAGGATAAAATCGAAGAAAGAAAACCAGCATTGCAGCATTGAAGTTATGAAAGTAATGAAAGCATTTATAATTACTGCTATGAAAACTATGATTAGGAACCGACAAAGTCAGTAAGTACTATTTTTCAAAGTCGGTTTAAACAACAGGGTCAAGAACAACACTGAACTAATGCTATTCATGTATTTCCACACCATTCTTTAAAGTCCTTATGACGTCCATCAAAGCATGAATCTTGATGTGTCATATCCGATGTCGTATATAGGAGATCTCCATAGGATATCTTACTAATTAATTAATGATAATTTCGCAAAAGTCGTAGGTTTTATCTCACCATAGATTCCTGCTTAAATTGATAATAACGTCTTAAACGAGCTGATGATATCGATTCTTCTTCTTAATGTACCATATCCGAACCATCGGACGTAGGCGATCTCCATAGGAGATTGTATTATGGAAAGGATTTAATGTGGTGGTTTCCCGTTGCCTTCCACGCGTGGTAAAGTAAGGATAGGATTATTTGGAAAGGTAGGAGAGGAGAGAATCTATAAGTGAGTGGCGAAATTATCATTATATATAAATGATTTCCACACCTAGAACTATAATTTCTATTTGTAATTTGTTCAAAAATATCCATGGATAGTATAGTGCTCGTACAAATTGACCTCATAGTAGATTTAGATAGTTGAGTCGTATCCGAAAAATATTAAAAATCTCAGTATTAACAAAAATAGTTTAGCAATTGTGATTATCTTACTTAACAAAATATCTTCTATATTTCCTAATGTATTCCCTCTTGAAACTAATTCGAAATTTTCGTATATCGCCTCATTTCCCTTCATAAAAGACGTCGGCATAAATCTTTCTCCTTGACGTGTTGTAGAAAGGTGCACTATCTCCCCTCAGCCGGAAGCTGTTCCGGTTTTACTTTCGGTTCTTGTATACTGGCCATTTCCTGTTCTTGCTTCGCCACCGTTTTGTGGGCCCGTCGTCCATCTCTCGCTTCCGGTACCTCTGCAGAGGGTGGGGAAATCCTTTAGCAAACAATCGGATCGCGGGTGGGTCCATCGCGAGATCTTGAGATGTTACACAAGAAAGGGCGGCAATTGTTCCGACTGACCCTTCGTCGTCCTCTTTCCGGGTGGTAACAATACAACCTTAGCTAAGAACAATCGAAATTGTTAGAATCGCGCTATAACAATGCTTCCTTCGAAGCGCCATCTGATTTATTGGCCTGATATGAATATATCCTGTAGGCTTGTTGAGCTGTCCTGATTGTGAAGATTTAAATCGCATTCAAATTTCGAGTAAACCACAATGAACAAGCACATAAATAACTAATTTGTGAGAAAATCCGATACTAATTTTGAATCAGATTGAGCAGGTGATGCGGCACCTTGCAACTGCTTCTGTCGGCAACTTCAACTATCCTATATGGAAACCGCATCAGGAACGATTAGTTGATTTTTGTTCTATTTGTGTGGTTTTCGTTGTTTGTAACAATGCCGATGTTTAATGACCAATTTCGGTTATCATAACGTTTTTATTTGTTTTTACTGTTAAAAAAACATGTAGATTACACAGAACCTATAAAATCCTAGACCGCATATGAAGTATTATATCTACAAGATTTATAAACAGAAAATGATTAAAACAGATTAGAAAATATCATATTTTTAACTGATATTGAATTATAAATGTACCAATTTGTATATTAATTGTTTGACTGTATAAAGTAGAACATTTGGGTATATTTTCACATAACATTTATAAAAATGATGAGGATGAAAAATCGTTTGATATTTTTGGAATCCATAAGCTAATGAATCATTGTTAAAATACAATACAATAATAAACTAATGAAATTAGCATAAATTAAAAATATAAATACATGGTTTTTTAATATATTAATTCTATGATATGTATGTCTGTCTGTTATGCTGTGATCAACTATTGAGAATTTGCTTCTTGACTCATATTACGATTCTAAGTATTTTGAACTATTGAAATAAATCAATGTAATACAGTTTTAAATTATGATAAATTATTTAAATTCATACAAATCATGTAAGAAATGTTAATTTCAATTAATATTTGATCTTTTTTAATAATTCTTTTCATGATAATCTTATCCTCATAACTTGGATCGATCTCAACTAAAACTAGAATAATTACTCTTTAAAAATAACCGAGTTTTGATACCGTTAAAAAGTTGCAGAATTCAAATAGGAATTGTTCTAATTTAGATCAGCTTGAATATCAAACATTATCTTGAAGTATGTATGTTAAAACAGATTTACTGATTTTGAAAATGTAAAAAAAAGAAAATTAATGATAATTTAATCACTCGTTTACCCTAATGTGGATGCAAATGTGCATCTTTAAAAGTGCGATAAACCAATTAAAAAAAAATATTTTGCACATAAAAATGACACGATCAATGATTTTAATTAAAACATTACATTGCATATTATAAATATTGCAGATCTGATTAATAACTGATTAAATTATTGAGAAGTACTGTATTAAACGATAAATTTCCGCGATATTTAACAGACTTTTAGACAATTTAGCTGTAATTATGTACATTTCGATCGTTTCTTACGGCTGCCCGAAGAAAACACTGTAACTGACATTGTTTAATATTTTTTCATCGCGTGAAATCTCACATCACGATGTACATGAAATCACGTTATTGCATCATGAATAGCGACTAAGCCACAAATTTAATTCTTGGGAATATGCAGACTTTGAATTCGTATTTGACTACGGAAAAAAGATCAATAATTAAGATTGAGCCACGAGTTACAAATTTGTTGCAAATATTTGTGTTTTTGAATGAGATATCCACGTGGTCTTGAACACGTGCTTTCAGTTTTTGTTCAGTGGACATGCGTATGAAAGCTCTTCCCATTGGACGAAGAGAGTATGTGTAACAGTGTTGTGTTCGCACAGGAAGATTTGTATACTTGTATCGAAGGTACAGTCTTCTACCAAAGTTTTCAGCGGATCTTTCGTGGACTTGAAATAAATTGCGACCTCCTCAATTGAACCGTTATGGGTTAATTTGTTTTTATTCAGATGTCACAAAAGAGTCTTTTGAAAATAATGCAGGCGTTCAGTATCGCTTTAATGCAATTTGGAGTATTGTTAAGTGTCATAAATGATTGTGCGAATTTTCAGCTTAACACTTTCATAAAAATCGAATGAAAAGTATGCATTTTTTAAAAGAAAGTGTTTTATTTTTCTACACAAAAATCCATTTCAGAGGATTTATTGTCCAGATAGGTTCAAAAATATTCAATACAATTCTGAAATAAAAGTGATAATTTTATACAGTTACGAACGTTTTTAAATTATTTAACAGTTCAAGAATACCTCTAATGATTGATAAAAACCATTGTCAGGATCTATATCAATAATCTTCTTATAGTGTATTCAATATTCGTTATTGGAAGTAAGCGATCTCCATAAGATATTGTACTGGTAAATTCTTACTTTAGGAATCCCTACTTTCCCTAGGGAAAGGATTTTCTAGTGGTGATTTCCCATTTGCTTTCCACACATAATGCTAGGATTATTTCGATAGGAATTATTAATTAATGTAGAATTTTTAGAATAGTTTCTTAAGCAGACTTATACGATTTACATTAACATTTTTATCAGAGAAAAGGCACCTTTTGTAGAGAAACTGAAAAAGTCTTATTGCTAAGAAATACCATAGTTTCTTGATTTAAAAATCTAGATAATTTATTTTCTTCTTGTTATCTCTACAGTTTTTAACATGTGGGATATAAAATTAAAAAAATAGTTATTGGTATTAACATATTTTATAAAATCACACTACGTCAACATTTTTAGATCCATGGATTTACTAAAATTGAAAAATAAAACAATGGAGATCCTTTAATATTTTGAAAATATTGTCATCCAAAATATGACTTTGAATAATATTATTGCAGCTTTTTATAATTATTGAAAAATTGCTAAAAATTCAAAGTCCACAATTTATTATAATTTCTTATCAACCCTTTGGATATCACAATACATAGGTTGGGACTACGGAATTCAATCCCGAGCCAAAATTTCGATCTCGGGATGTCGGGATTGCATTAGACCATCCCGGATCAGTCCCGGGATTCCGGGAACGGGATTTTCAATAGTTTTGCTAGTTTGCTAATTTGCTAGTTCGAGTTGATGACCGCGTGAGCCCTCATTTTCGTATAACACCATCAATGTGACTGATAAAATTCCTTTCTGCTGAGACACGGACTAAAACTCGCAAAATTCCCGATTTCCCGACAAATGATTTATTTCCGTCGCTGCAGATGAATACTTATATACTATAATACTTTGATGTGATTCGTAATTATATTACGGAGAAATACAAAAATTCTGAACCCCGTATCTATTATATTTCATATCGATATTCACAATATTAGAGTCGAGGTGTAGTAAATACATCAGCGGTAGGGAAAGGTTAATATAGCAATTTGAAAAACATATATATATATATAAATTAGACAGTTAATCAGAAATGCTATGCATTTTTAAAGACAAATTTTTAAATTAAATAAAAATTAATGCATCACACAATTTAATAAAATAATAGACAAGAATTTTTTTTTCATTCTTTGTAAATTTATTATTTGATTTTCAATGATGGATGATTTTCTTAATATTAAATTAATTAATATTTTAATATTAATTAAACAATTAAGGATCCCAATACTTTTGTATTGTAGTGTACAATGTCGAGTGTTTCCAAATTCGCATACTAGATGTCCGCACCGTTCTCCTTATACGTGTCATCTCTACTTATCAAAGACCAGAACCAAAAGTAACCATTTATTTTCAGCGCATCCGGGTATATTTAATTTTATAAAGGACACACAAAGGATATCCCATTTAAAAATATTCAGAAAAACTGGGAAGGCTTCGATGCCAAATTGATTATTTTTATAAATTTTAATTATGCTTTCTAAGCATGCTAAAAAATTAATAAAAAAGTAATTAAGAAATGAAATATTACGATCAATATTAAGTCTCAAAATATCTTATTTAGCAATAAATATTTTTTTAAATTAATATAGATATATAATCAATATAATAATATTTATTGCGATAATGATCTATCTTAATTAGGATGATCTATTTTTTAATTATGTCTTATAAATTAAATATCATTATTGGTAACGTGCTTTTATGTTATTCAGCTATTGAGATTAACGTTAAAACTATTTTAAAATATCATAAACTACATAACTCAACCAGTGTTATCGTTATTTATGTCCTTCATAGAACGCTCTGAAAATACGCAATAGTATGAAATAGAATTGTATTATAATGTAAATCCATATCCAGTAAAAATAATCTGGAAGTTCAAATATCTGGGATCTACCCACCCGAAAATAAACTTGATAAGGCAAGCAGTGGCTTATGAACATGAGACAGGAACCATGCTTACTCGCGAGATTCAGATGGAAAGTTTTGAGAATTTTTTTAAAGCACTGAGACCAAATTTCTGGCATTGAGTCGATAAACTCAGAAGTTAGAGAAACTGAGAAGTCATGGATATGCACATGAAGCATTATTACAAGTAGATTGATCCTTCACCGTCGTCGTAACTGGTAAGGCCATGTACCACGGTCATAAGCGAACATAAGGTTCTCTAAGAAAATTGCATTTACGCTTTTATAAGATGTTTGAATAATTATTATAAATAATGAACGGTAAAATTGCGATTTTTTAGAGACAAATCTAATACACTTTTAAGTAAAGATATTTATTAGCTTTGTTTCAAACTGCTTAATTTAATGTTACATAAAGCCACCGAAATCATTATATTGTCTCAATATCAAGTAAACATTAACAGAGTCAGATTAAAATACAGGAATTTCCAAACTTATTCTAATTACGAACATTCGAAGTCAAAAACAGCCGCTCACGCACAATGTACAAAATTACAAGTCATCCGACTGTAAAATCTATTTAAACGACTATAAACAGATTTTTTTTAACCCTTACATCTCAATCTACTTAATCCATTTTTTCGGTGCAATAGGCGGGCGGTCTAACCACAACCGTGTCGAACGACAGGTGTGGGATTCGGCTCCTGATGGTAGTGTTCCAAAATACAATCCTTTTGTTGTCGGGCTTAAAGAGTGTTTGGTGGTCGAGTAAATTCTTTTTTATGCGAACGTGTTTGGGGAGTACTAACTGGTGGCCTCTATCAATTGTATTCACGAGACCAGCATTTTTTAGTTATTTATAAAGTGACTTGACACATCAAAGATCAACACAGAAAGCATCGTCGACAAAGAAGAGATATTTTTTGCATTCAATATACATATTTATATCTTATTAATATATCTATTATTTTTATGAAATAAATGGCTCTTGTTAAATTACCAGTACATTAGATTATATTGTGAGACTCATAAGATGTCAATGTGGCTACTTAGCTTCGATCGATCTTGTATAGAAACGAGCAACCTCAAAGAAATAGGTAGCCAGCTCAAATTGACCATTCATTGTGGGTTTAGGTGACTTCAATGACTTGCTGGTTTTGTAAAATAACTTAATAAGCCACAATATCTTTTTGTGGTTATCCAGTACAATCACTCAAAGTGGTGATCAAATCTTAGTGCATTGATTTTTAATAATTTAATATGTAGATCTCCATGAGTACAGATGGATGGGGGGAAAAATAACGATAAAATATCTGACATGTTTACAAGCACAATGTTCGCCAAATCAAGTGTTACTATTTTTCATCATCATTATTATAGTGCAACCACAAACAGTCCACTGCAAGATTAGGACCTCTTCAATATCGATTCACAGGAAGAGGCTACATCTAATTACCTCCTCGTTCGCTCGATATTGAAGATAGCATGACCCCCATGCTTCATTTAGAACGCTCACCCAGCGGGCCACATGAATGAACGTGTCGTAGGGAGCTTTCGTGACCATATTGATTAGGAATATGGGAAATTTATAAATACTAAGTATTTTTCCTCAGGAGATAGTGAAAAATTACCCTAGATGACCTTGTTGATTTGACTGAAAAGGGCTTTCTGGAGTACAAAGAGTCCAATCCTCCCTGTCTGCTAGTTGTTACTCTCGTGCTTCTTCTATTCCTTTAGTTTTTCAGCTACTGAGCTAGTAGTGTAGGATGAAAGGTGTCACATAATGCAAATGTCCAGAAGGGGTAGGAATCTTCAAAAACTAAGCAGTGTTTCGTGAATTGCTATGAATATTAAGTAGTGTTTCATAAATACGTATAAGTATTGACATGTTGATTTAATAATTATAATTACCGATCATATCCGATATCGGACGTAGATGATTTCCATAGGAAACCTTACTAGGGAAAAGTAAGGATAGGATTATTTAGAAAGGTAGAAGAGGAGAGAATCTATTAGTGAATAGTGAAATTATCATTATTTTTTAATGATAATTAAATTATTATTGCAAATTTAAAAACTCATTCACGAACGTCCCTGGATGATTTAATTAATTGCCTCTGTATATATTTTTGAAATCCAGGAAATCAGGATAAAACTGGATCGATACGTTCGATTGGAAATATTAGTATTTCCGATCTCTTAAATTTGTTGGTAGGGTGATTTTTTTTTTTAAGAATACTGCTACACCTATAAAAGTACATTGATCTTCAATCATCTAGTATCATTCATATAGCTCCAATTTATCACCATTTTAGGACCAACGGTTGGTACAGCAAATTGAATCTTGAACTCTTCTTGGATTTATGAAAGTTCGTGTTCGGCAAGTTTACGAAAGTTAAGTTTAAGAAAATTTACCATACTAACAAATTTAAAAGATTTGAATTATTAAGATTTCCAATAAATCTTCTTGCTTCATGTTTGTCTTAATCATATGGGATATAGCAAATTGCTACACAAGTTGTTTTCTTAAATAAATCTCTTATGGAAATAACCAACGTCAAAAAATATTATAATACATATAGTGATAATTCATTCAATTACATTTAATTAATGTGAAAAAACATTAAGCTATGAAAATATATCAAATAATGTCGGTGGGTAAAAAAATCGTATTCTGATAGCTTCATATGAATAAAATACTAATCTAAAAGGTTCCAATTTTATGACAAAAATACTACAAAAATTGTACAGTCAGCCTTTTCTTTTTAACTGACTGTATCCAAAGAAAGAATGCCTATCTATTATTCTAAGATCACATTCATTGTAATCTTGATCCGACTTCTGACCGGCAGCTGATCAGGATTTCCATCCGATTATATCGGCATGTCATCATACCGATGCAACATATTAATTATTTTTGGCTCCCGAGACAAAGAGCCACGCTTTTTGCATCGTCCTAATATTGTTTAAGGTCTCATCAGCATCTAACTGCGCAGAATAATTCTAATAAAGCCTTTTTTGTTATCAGCAGAGTACCCGTGTTGAGACATCATCATTATCTTGGCCTCTGAAAAACTTTATGCCCAAAGTTTGTTCACAACTTGGTAAACTTTGATTCAGAAACTTTCTTACGATTGTAAAGAAGTCTTAAATACCGGGATCTTTGCCTCCTTGCTGTTTCGTACCCCTATTGGTACACCCGAGATAAGCAAATGAGAATATTAAATTATAAAAGCGGTTATTTTATGTCTGTTGTCACGGGCCCGAACAGGGAAAGTCGGGAAAAAAGCGTTTCCAAGAACAAATATGTATGTAAAGTCTATCTATAGTTTTGTAAAAACAAAACAGAGAGACAATTTGTATTGTGTAGTAGCAAATTATTATACACGGCGCAAAAAAGAGTGAATTAATGCGGAATTTGCGGTGTAAAATATGAAAAACGTGAGATTGAATTGCTAAATCGATTTAATATAAAACATTGATTCGTATCCATATTTGACATGTATATTATTTTTTTTGAGCATTCCCACGATATAAAATTATAATTGTGTGTAATTTAAGAAAATGCTGATTTTGAGGTAATATTGATAAGAGATCTATATATTAAAGTAGATAATTCATATAAAGAGTGTATCCTTCATACTATAAATTAAAATTTGAGGAGATTATTCTTACTGATCTGAATCTGAATTTATGTAAGAAAACCACAGCTTAAAAGATATGTATAACATGCTCTCAGATAGGTTAATAATATCAAAAATGTACTACATAACATAGAATTCCTTTTGTAAGTAACATAAGTAATTGATCAATAAATATATAAATATTCTGATTTTAGGATTTATATTTTTATTGAGTAGTCATTTTGACTGATTTCATTAAAAGTAGCTTCGTTTAAATGTCGACAGTTTAAATGTTAAATAAAATTTAAGAACTTATAAAATGTTGCTCAGAACTTTTCTCAAAGATGAACGACCTCCAACTAATCGACATTAAAATATAATTACATTGGGTATTTTGATATATTTTCCAATAAGTATTAGAAGCTTTTAATGACTATTCTCCAACGTGCGATCTACAAAGTTGTAGAGTCCGTAATGCACTAAAATCTGGATTTTATCTTCTCAAAAAATAGACGATATGAAAATGTGAGGTTTGCAAGTTTTTAGTGGCAAACGTTGGCTTAAAATATTTCTTGAAATTATTACGTGCGAGTGAATGCAGGAGAGCAGTTGAATATGTCTGCAGATAAGTATTGTCCGCGAGGGGATAGTGTGCAACTTTGGTCTTGCAATATGATAAGCTTCCCGCGGGAGAATGCCAGCTCATAATGGTGCACTGTTGTTTGCTGTGGTGGACCGCTGCTGAATATTCTTTCAACCTTCTTGGATAACTGAGAAACATAACACCGACCGTGAACTGGGACGGAATAATAAACCGAATTACCGAGACCCTATTATAAAGAAATCCTCATTGAGGATGACTTATAAATTCATTGCAGTTTCATATCGAACGTCTACGGCTGCTCTATTTTTTGGATGCCCAATTTGGCGCGATGTTCTATATTGGTCATAGGAATAAGGGCGGGCTTGAGGGTGGTGTAGAGCAGTGGTGTAGTGGGGCGGGGGCGCGTGGGGTCGGCGCTCCCACACTTTTGTCTAAACGATTTGGAAATTTTGCATAATATATGTTTCTAAAATTTATTTTAACTTAAATTAGTTAAATTGAAGACCGTTTGGTTGGAAACTTGGTGCGAAAATTGTATCACTGCTGGTAGGGGAGGGGGTACTGAAATATTATAGTTAATCAGCGCTCCCAGACTTTTTTATTTAGCACTACATCACTGGTGTAGAGCAAACAGCGGGAATATTCCCAGCCTAATTTAGAACATCCCCCGGGAACCGGCGCAGGTATTCTGTATCAAAATAATGATAATGTTTGAGGGCAATATACTGTAGTCAAAGTGTCAGTGTGTAAATAACGTCTTTAATATATCAAAGATAAACACATGCAGCCAAAAATGAACTCGTGACCTCGTCAAATATCCTTATACTGTCAAAGATCCTTATCTTCCTGCGTACACATAATACGAAATATATTTACAAACAATACAAAATATATATTTTTAATTGACTTGTCAGTAACAGAAACTATTAAATAAATATTATTTTGTTGTGGTAGATAAGCCAAACATATAGATTATTTTTTACGACACAGAACCAAGTGATTCCCTCGTTAATCGCGCCTTCTTCAAAACATATCCCTCATGATCAAGGGGACTACTTGTATGATCAAAAGGTTTAAAAAATGCAGTAGAAATAAAAGGTATAAAAAATATATAGTACGTTAATTGTTTTTATTTCTGATTACTAATTATTAACTACGTACACGTAAATAATCGCATATATATCGCATTTATAGCAATTATTCTGGAGTATTTTCATCATCTATGCAATCTAAGCTATTATACCAACATTTCATCAGGACTTTTTAAAGATAATTCAGATGAAAGTGCAAACTATAGTTGATTAGTAATGAAATATTTATGCAATGGTAGGATGTGTGTCGTCAAAAAATGGTGTGAGGGCTGTCGAATCACTTAACAATTCCGCGGAGAGAGCTCACCGCAGTGAGGGCTCGTTTGGCGTTATGATAATCGCTGTATTACAGGGATGAGGGTGGCTAGGCTAGAGGGACCAATAAGGGAGATCGCGTACCACCACTGGCGACCTCTGCCCTCGCGACCCGCTTCAACAATTAAACACTTTGGGGCCTCGCGATGGCCCCAGATCGCTATTTCTCTCCAACTCCCATATGTGAGCATCTTTCGCCGATGCCAATTTTCTTGCCACTGCCTATTAACATGGTCTATTTGGGGCTCGTTTAAGTCCCGAGTCTGGTAATAGACTATAAATGATTTTATTAACGTCTATAGCGTCAACATTGTAAATTTCTCATTCAAATTTTAAGTCGAACTCGGAATCGGGAGACGTTGTGATTTTTAAGGGCATGGTCTATTTTTCATTGCGAATTCCCTGTTTTCCCAGCGCACGAAGGCCGTCTAGCGACTCCTGAGAGCGTTCTCAGAAATATATATCTAATTTATACATTACAAAAACGTTTGTGCCCGCACCCAGCAACTGAGGGGGGCGAAACGGATAATACACGGGTCGGGGTGGCAGAGCCACGTCGACAGGTTACCAGGGGTGAGACGTCGTAAGAGGACTCTCCGAAGACGAGGACGTCACACATCCCGTGGAGAGCAGCCGCCAGTCGAGCAGGTTGGATCTGGCCCCATAAAATCTCTTAATTGTGAAAGTTTTTACGTTACCCCGTTATTGCGTACCAGTACAGATACAGATTAAAGTAGGTAATGGACACGGCTTCTGATGACCCCATCAAACCCAAAATAATAATGTAATCTCAATTGGGTTTCTTCAAGCGTGGTTTTTCTGCGGAATTTGATAAGGAATATTATATATGGAACATTTATTATAGGACTCAATGGACGAAACACTCATGTAATTCTTGTAAAACATTCAAGCCCGCATTAAGTTTCTATAATACAAATCGATTTTGAATATGGTATCCTGTGCTGCATGATAATGTGCATTAATTACAATGCATTTATAAAAATGATTATAACTTTATAAATTTTCTCGGCCAATTTTTTATAGTTTCGAAGAATAAAGTCCCCCATGAGAATGGCGGAATCACCATCTTTTATAATTTGTTTGATCATCTCGTATTTCACACCCACAATCCCCGGGGATTTCTCCAACATTTCCAGAGAAATTTCTTCTACTCGATTTGAAAATTATAATAGCCATTTGAAATGCATTGTGCGCTTCGAGCAAATCACAAGTGGGTTTTGCATATGCATTTTGAAATGAGCAAAACCATCTTATCGTGTATCTTCACGGTTGGCATAAATAACAAATATTAAATAATGCCTCAAATGCGTCTTTTTGATTATTAAATCTATTTGAGTATGGATTATTTAAAAGAGATGACCTTTTGATTGGTCGGATGAGAGGCAAGGGCTAAGTGAAGTGTCGCGGTATTATGGGGGGTTCGCGAGGTACGCAGTGGGTGGCGGTGGGTGGCACGGAGGGATGAACCGGCTTCCCCAGGGGATTCCCCGAGCAATCTCGGCCGTTCTCCCGCCTGGAGTGGCGGGACTCAATTAAACTTTAAGATGATATGCATACCGCTACTTTCACATTTCTCGCCCTTTCTATGTAGAGCACTAATACGTACGTATCAATCGAAAGAAATCTTTAATATAAGAAAAGAAGTGTTAAAAATATAAGAAATTTTGATTTGAAAAAAAAATTGAATGATCGCACTTCTTCATTTGATGATAATATTTACGTGATTTTTTTAATATTTAAATTTTAATCGTTTGATTAATTCATATATAAATCAAATATTAAATCAATTCTCAACAGAATTTACTTTAGATTTAAAATCTTTTTTAGCTTTAATTCATTTTAATATCACAAAACTGTAGAAAACTGCAAAAATGAATCGTAAAAAATAATATTATTGAAAAGAAAAACCTTTTGATTTTATATTATTACAAGAACTGTATTATTTGCAGACCTGAATCCCCATTTTTAATATTTAAAATGCCAGTAAGGATATTAAGACGTTAACATCATTGAAGATAATTATGATGGTGCAAATATAAGAATTACATTAATTATCAGATTATGTGAATGAAAGTATAGATTCGTAAAATACATTGTGTTTTTAGCCCTTTAAGGGACATTTCTACCTTGTTGGGCTTAAAAGTGATCGGTTTTTTAACATTTTTTTATGCAAAAAGTATTTAATATAGAATATTGATATTTAATGTGTTGATTAGGTAATTTTTATATAACATAAAAATATTTTTTTAAAGTTTGACAAAGTATAGTAGTGGGAGTGAGGGGAGTTACGTATGTCGGTGCGCGAGTGATGACATTCTTCACCATGGAAGTCCTAAGTTCTTAACAAGTGATTTACAGCAAAAAAACTAAATATATTTTTACTTTGTATAATATTGTGTATAGCTTAGACTACACTTAAGAATAAATATTGGAAAATAAAAAAAATAATGAGCATTCGAAAAAATATTTGTGTTTTTATCAATATTTTTTGTAGTTTTTTGTTCATTATATAAACACTTTTAAATATTTTTAGATGGTTGTAGTCTATACGATGAAGACGTTTATTATACAAATGCCTGCCAAATTTCATAAAGAATTTTTATCTAGGGCGTGTTAGAGCATTTCCATGAGCTTGGAAAATGTAGTTTCGAGAAAAACGCGTTTAAAATTTCATTAATTTGCTCATTTGTTCATATGCTATTTATTATATCAGAATTTTTCGATAAAATTAAATAAAGCCGATCTGAATTTTAAATATTATTTTAGTTTGAATTATTTAAGTTAAAAAGCGTCGATTTGTCAGCGATAGTTTCGAAAAACTAAGTAATTTAGAAAGGGTTGAAATAAGATATGATCTTGGAAAAAAATACAGGAAAAAATATCTACCCCTAAATCAAAGCAGTATCAGGTATTTTTTTCTTTATCTTGTATTTGTTTATATCCAATAGCTTGAAGGGTAATTGTGTACATTCACCCAATAACTTTTCATGCGAGTCTGATGAAATTTGTCCTTTTGATTATTTTTATTTTCGAATTAGTAGTGTTCCGCAGAGATCGCAGCCTCCATGCACATTGTCTCTTTGTTTTCGTTCAGCAATGGGTCGTATAAAATGTTGTGCGTACCAAAATAAAAAAATAGACCTTCATAAACCTTCACCCCACGTCCATCAAAGTACGATAAAAGGGTGGCCTGGGCGTTTTGTCGGGGTAATATTCAATTGATTTTAAAACAATTCCATCGCCGACCGCACCTGCGGATCGGGGGTCGAAATGGGCGTCCCTTTTAAACACTTTATTGTAAACAAAAGGGATCGGCCGCTTTAACACGTGTTTTTTCACATCTGACATCCATTCAGCGACGATTTCTATACACCCAATTCATTTCGCCTACAGATTTCATTTAGTATAACACTATTTCCTTTCAATTGAGTCGAAAACAATCGAAAGAGTTGATCGCGAATCGGGCGTTATAAAAAGGAATGTGCGCTCTGGAGCGCAGGGGCTTAGGGGGGCCTCGCTCCCGAAATTGAATGAGTGCCGGCTTGGATGTTGGGATGTTTCTCTGTGGTGTTGAGCCTTTGGGTCCAGATACTCTCAAGTATCAAATTTCTATGTGAATTTATAGCATGGCATGTCTGAGCTTATTCATGCTTGTAAATGGCATTCAATATGCCGATATTGTCGGCCCGTTTTGGGTTCGGGAACATCGTAACGTGTATAGAATGGCCAACTAAAGTATGTCAGGGACAAATGAGGGAACATTCACGAATTTTGGCTTGATATTTTTGAATCTCATATGATATGCAAAATAATTTGGAAACGTAAATTTAGCATACTTACTTAAAAATTATAATTCTGTTAAACATATTCAAACTAAGACTTAAGCTATTTTTGATACCACAATTATCAACATATTTTTGTACGCATCTATTAGTATAAAAATCTAATTTCTGCATAATTTCTATAAGAATCTATAAGAAATTATTATTGAAAATGTAATAACTATTAAATTGCTAGTTGTAAGTGTGGAATATCTTTGAAAGATAATAACTATAATTGAAATGCTGCATTAATGAATAACAAGATATGGACTTTCGAAATCAAAGAATACAGCAATATATCGGAAATATCTAGAAGTAACAGAAATCATTAATTTGTAGCATAGTGAAAAATGAACCACTAAAAGTACAAATTCTCACAGCTTAATAGAAAAAAAAAACGACGTGATGGGGAAAAGTTTGCCAAGAAATAAAGCTATCATATTTAGTAAATAATTTTGAGCAATTAGAAAGAAGTAGAAAGCATATTTCATGCTTGAATCATTTAAGGCTAAATTTTTAAACTAATTTTTTGATTAAATTGATGTCTATAATCATTAAAATTCAAGATATGTTTAATTGAATAGCTAACGTCTTCATTCCTTAATAAGTTCCACGTATTGAAAGATATTGATGCAATAAAATCAGCCCCCATATTTGCAAAACTATTCGCAATATCGAAGTGCTCACGACACGAAATACTTGAATGGTATTATGAGGGTTTGTTAATAGGGTGTTATTGTCTGCTGCCCTCGGATAAATATTAGTAAATCCGAAATTGATTCTCAGCTCAAATTCGATATCAATGTGATATTCAAAGTGCATCATTCCATTACATAGAATATAGTATTTTAATCGATTTCACATTTCAATTAAAATTCATGAAATCAAAAATAAGCAACTGGTCCGTGAGTCTCTTTTTTGGGCATGGATGAATTCTATGACCCGCCTATTAGTAATGCGATTAAATTCATATCCATTTACGACACGCATTTTAATTTTATTCCATGGTAAATTAGATAAATATATTCATATAGCTCCAGCCGAATGTAAACAGGGCGAGGGACGCCCCGCGGGGCTCGGTCGGGCGCTGCGCCCCGCGGGCCCCATCAGGGGGGCGACATGCACATTTCAGCCGAATAACAACAGGGTGCTGCCGGATTGATATTGAGCACGTTCAACTACAGGGACCTTCAACTCTGACAATCGAATAAACTAATTAAGTTCCGATGAATACTGGTAACGTCAGCAGTTTATCATTTTTATTTTATTCGTCTTAAGTATGATTTTCTACCAAGGATATAAACTTGTTTTATATTTCACTCAATTTGTATTCCATTATCGTAAAATTTTGGTTAAAAATTCATTGACAGTCCATCTTTTCACTTGCATTTTAAATTAATATCACACATAAAATAAGGTAGATATAGAAAATAACTTTTTACGATTAATCCAGTTTGTATTGAGACGCGGTTCAAGAAACACATTTTTTTTATTGCTAAAAGATAAGAGCTTTAATATAAACTTAATATATTTATTTTAAATTATATTTTACCGTTATTTATAAACAATGTCAAGACAATCAATCGATGATAAGCATTAATGACATTTTATGCTACTTTTATTCGACCAGGAAATGAAGGCAAATTAAGTACCAACAATTCAAAACACCTTTATAGATAATGTGGAAATAAACTATAGTAGCAAGGAATAATTTGAATAATTTTTTAACAACTGAATTTGAATAGGTCTTTAAAATGATTAATGCAATATTAAAGTTATAATAATATTAGTGAATAAAAAATCACAAAAAATTTAAAGAAACTTTTGATTCTTGATAAAATTTCCCCTTATCGAATAAAATTGCACAAAAGCATTATGCAAATTATCATAATTACATAAATACATACATATTTTTATGGAATTCAATAATGTTCAAGAACAGACACGATATTTTAAGAAGAAGATCGTCTTAACTAATATTTTATGCATGTTTTAGATATCAGTAGCTAATTTTTAACTCAAATTCATCAATAAAATTACAAAAACCTTTACTATTATATTTTACTACTTTTTACTGACAATTATTTATGGAATGAAACAAATATATATCCAAATGTATGGATCTATCTGTATGGATATTTCTACCAATACTCATCATCTGTTGATCTTTTAAACTGTTGAACATACAAATAAAAATCATTATCAATAGCTATAAATATTCGAGATGCAAGCTTCGAGAACAAAGAGATCGAATTTTGTTAAAGCGAGATTAAATTAAGATTTCTGAACTTAAAGGATGAAAATACTTTACATAGTGAAAAGAAAAAAAAATGACTTTATATAGTGAGTGAAAAAAATACATGACTAAGTTTGAGTTAATATCTTAAAGATAGTTTGGCTAATAGCTGATATTAAAATTAAATATATTATATTAGTTTTAAAAAAATTATATGCAGATTCCTGTGGTGGTGGACATTTAGGTCAAGGCATATAGTTAATGCCTTACATATATAAGATGTTTTGCACATGGATCGACAAATTTTTTAGGGAGTTAGGGGGGTCTTTTACTACGTTTCTCACATAGGCTCTATAACTATCAGGGTTGTCGAAATAGATTTTTCACCTTTAAACCGTCATAACTTTTTATGTTATATGTGCTTGTGAAAGCAAGAAATAATTGTTTTTGTATTTTGAAATGTATTTTTGACCTTAATAAATCATTATTTGATGCAATTGGTATGCAAATGGACTCTTCAAGTTTAACGACTTATTGAATGATTTGTATAACATGTAGCATATCGTTGGAAAGGGTGTGAACTAGAGATATTTTTCAAACTAAACTAAGTTCAAAATAGTTGACATTTCTCATTCGGTTGCACATTTTTGGTGACTTGATTTTTTTAAAACCAATCACATAAAACAATATTTTTTTTAGATCTAAAATACATTGCAAAATACAAAACAGTTATTTTATCAGATCACAGATAAAAAAGTCATGATGGTTTAAAGGTGAAATTTTTGGATATTTTTTCGAAATGTAGAAAAAAAATTCTATTACGTGACCCTTAGGACATAGGGTTTATGTGTGAAACGTATCGAAAGACCCTCCCTAAACCCCAAAATAAAATAAAAATTGTTGTGCAAAACACCCTGTATAATATGTACAAGTTTTTACGAATTTACTTGAGTTTTCATATATCAAGACAATAAAAACGATATCCAATTTCTATCTTCCTATAAAAAAATTACATTCAGATAAAATCGATTTTTCCCATATATTTATTGAATTTAACTGACATAGCCAGATCAATTTTAAATTAAAACTGTCAATTTGATGGATATTGATATAATTGGGTATTTAAAAAAATTGGCGAACGAAAGAATCTGTCCGCTTTTATATGTATGGGTTTGGCGATGTTCAATCAGTTTTTATGTGACAAAGTTTGAATTATAAGAGAAACTAATTAAAGTTGCTTCCCTATTTCTAGAGGTCCCCGAGGAAATGAGGATATCTTTTGGGAGAGAAGACATTTCCTTATCGAAGGACTGCGTTGAAGAATTGAGACTGCCTGATTTTTATCATACATGTCCGCATAATTCCGTTTTTTTTGCCATGTTAAATTATCAGAAAAATTATGGAATATATTTATAATTTTTTTTTAATAATGAGGTACTAGGTGGGGATGGAAAGACTTAAAAATAAAAGTAAAAGAGTTAGTCATACATTAGTGAAGAGCCCACTAGGTGGCAGCAGTGCGTCCGGCCCGGCGGGGCCCCAGTTTGATTTGATTGAAGCGTCTTTGTTTGGCGAGTAATTTTGTTTATGGGCCCTCGTACGGCGGCCGCGCCACCCGAGGGCCCTTCTGGGCCCTGTCGACTCCCTGCCGGCCCACTTCCTTACATATTTGTTGCTTTTTTAACAAGTAATAAGCAACGCGCAAATACAACACGGCCCACACAACAACTATCTTCACAAATGTACACCACATTTTATACTGGCCAAAAAATTTTTTTTTGAATACAAATGGTATATGATATATAGCCAGTTATCGACATACGACTACCTCGAGGTCATTTGACCTCACGACAAAAATAAAAATTGTAAAAAATTCCTTGTCAAATATTCCCAACTTGCGCTTTAATATCCATTTCTACGGATACTCTTCTAATTTACGGAAAACAAATATATATTTGGTTTAAAAACCATTTTATATGTTAATCAGATTATAATGATTAAATCAATAACTATACAAAATACAACAAAGTCTGTAAATAAGTTTTTATAGCATGATAGAAATTGGATATCGTCTTCATCTGCAAGCTAAAATTTCATGCCAAATGTATAATATGTGATATATATTGTGTAAATCGACAACCAGCTATTGAAAGAATCAATTGTTCATCAATTGAAATATTTTAATATAATACGCTTGAGTATCGTTTATAAATTTATCTCTATGTTTCTGATATTAGGGAAAATTTATTTATATAATAAGCCTTCAGATAATTGTGTTTCCTTATCTAAACGTGTAAATCTAAGAACTTTTATAAATTCATCTTAAAAAAATATGTCCAGATTCTTGGGCAAAAATACATCCTTTTATACAATTCAATTTCGTTCTCTTTGGAGCGTATCATACGTAAAAATCGTACGTAACTTCTAAATTACAAAACTGAGAGATCCATATATTTGAATATTCGTATTTGTACAAATCCATAAATGGTAATCAGTAAATAGCACTAGGAAATAATAGTTTTCAAATGTTTGTAATTTTGCTCATGAAATTCAAATTTCATCAAATTGGCAAGTGAATTAAAAAATTAAAAAATGTGGATTTAGACACTGATAGATTTTTAAAAGTATGCAAAAAAAAAACGAAAACCTTTTTTTGTGCTATATAAAATATTTCCAAAATCGCATAAAAAAAACAAGAAAACAATAAGGCAATTAAAAATAGCATTTTTGGTAACATTTAAAGGACGTCTTGCATTATTGGTAAAATTTTAAGGATGTTTGGCATCTCAAATGCCAGATATCCACTAGAGAAATACTAATTATTTTATTACAAACTATCATCATTGTATGATAATTTTTGTTACGATTTTCGATATGACTCAAAATCGTTCTCTTCTTTGGAATAAATAGTATATACAGTGTCAATGTAAGCATTGTTCTGTGTAGATTTTCTCTTTCCAACAATATAATTCATAATTAGTAAAGATGTCACTATTGACCCTAACTCAAAAAAAATAATTACAAAATGGCGACTGTTTTAAAAAAAGCAATTTTTTGGCCTTATTTTGTCACAGTTTTAATTTATTTTTAAATAGTTAAAAAATAAATTTTGACATAAATCTGGTAGGAATAATAGAGGGTTATATAGAAAATATTCGTACTCAGTTTGAAGTAAATTAATTAATTAAAATTTGAGATATGATGTCAACCGTGTTGAAAAAAGTATTTTTGTGAAAGCCAGTTGCAGCGTCACTAAAGTACCTATAACTCCATAAGTAGTCGGAATTTTTAAAATTCCTTTGGAGAATGAATTTTTAAAAGTTGAACCATTGGAAAAATGCAAAAAAACGAAATTATTTTTTTCAAAAATCTAAACCAGAATAAAAGACGAGATCGTATTTCAGCAATAGTAGATGCAATATGATTTACACAGTTCCAAACTATAATTTTTTTTCAAATTTCAGTTATTGTTGATGATTTATTTCCTATTTTATCCAAAATATGTCGATACGTATTTTTTATGAAATTAAAAAAAATGCGTTTAAAAAAACCGCATAACTTCGAAATCACAAAAAAAGTCGCACAAAAAGAGATTTGAGTGTACATACCTTTTATGCCTATTATTTCTATTGCATTTATACAATCATTTGGTTTTGTAAGTAGCCCCCATTGATCACGGGGCATACGTTCTGGAGACGGCGCGATTAGCGAGGGGTCGCGATTAACGGAGGAATATTAATTGTTCACTTGATTCTGCGTTGAAAAAAATAACCTAGTATTTCTTGCTCGACGTTTTTACGTTTATTTATTGTAACATTTTCGATGTGTATTTGTTTGCTCGTAATCTACTTCGT